>JARSSU010028770.1:0-74517 GCA_029619165.1 Eurosta solidaginis | reverse complement strand
GTCATATATGTTAATTTACGAAAATACTTTCAAAAAGACAGCAAGATCTCTTAATTATGCAGTAGTTTTATAACACGATTTATGCGCCACCTAGCGGAGTTTCTTCTTCTATACAAAACATGTTCATCTAAAGTTTTATGTTGTAAGTTCGACATTGCAATTGAAAATATGTAGGGGCAGATTACAAGCGGGACATACATTGGTTATGACGGGGTTGATTCTAGATAAGTAAGAGCATAACCTATTACAGTAGCCAAAAAGAAAGTGACAAATCATCCCAAAACATTTCTTTTGTTTATCGTCCAAAATGAGGTACAATGAAGCAAAACGCAAACAAAAGCAAAAACAAAGCACATAAAGATTTGTACTGAATTTTCCGGGCGAATAGAGACAGAATTTTCAAAAACGGCTTTCAACTCTAAGTTAGGAAAATTTTGGTGACATTAAATTTTTGAACTTTTTTTTAACGGATTTAGCCTTAACCGCTTGGGAACTTCTTGTTTTCGGGACAAATTTCTCAAAACTTTGCTATAATATCCTGGAAATATTATAGTGTTTGCCAAGAGAACGTAGTTGTTTTACAACACAGGTCCTGGTTTCCGATAGGGTTTTTCAAATTTGTGAATGAGCTAACTTCTGGTAACCCTATGGATTCGTTGAAGTCTGTGTATGGTCTTCACGGAGCAGTTAGTTCAGCCTAAACTAGCGCTATATTGTGCCACTGCTGCGTTTTTCTACAGTTCTCTGGTTCACATATCAGCTCATTAAAATTTAAATATGATTGAAAAGAAATAAAGAGAATTCGCTTTTAATAAATATGTTTGTCCATATTATAGTATTTATTATATAGGTCTGTATGTATGTAATAATTGTTGTTTTAAATGTATATTTAATACATACATACATTTATGCATAGGCATTTCTGTAAAATAAAAAACCAAATATTCAACTGCAAAATATTTTAGTTCCATTAACACTTACCACCTTCCTTTGTCGTCGTTTGCGCGTCCAAATTTTGATTCTGATTTTGATTGACAACAAATGCCGAATTCTCTTCTTTTGTGATGCTCATATAATAGCATGTGTCATCCTTCTTCATGATATGTCGTGGTCCAGGATTCAGCAATATTGTATCCTCATAGAATTCTGGCAACTCAGCTGGACGCACGCCCACCAATGCAACGCCATATCTGTAAACAAAGTTTTTGTTTTTTTTGTGAAATGGTACATGCACAATATACACGTGTAGTTGAAAAAAAAACAAACAATTTATAGCGCTTGATAGAAATAGAAAATAAATGAAAAATATATGAACTCCAATGCTTTTGCTGAAACTTTGTTTATTCACACACTTTGTATTTGTTGGATAAATGTTTGTAGAAAGTGGCAGAAAATTCAATCACTGCCAAATTAAATTTAGTTCAATTCCATGTCCATCAATCAGTTGAAAGTGCGATGACTACACGCGGCAGTTCGAGAAAGCAATTGAACATGGCGCCAAAAGTTTGGTAAGAAAGCTAAGGTCTGGCAGCAACTAGAATTAAATACCCTGTTGCGAGTTTGAAGACGATCATTACTTTGAAGTTAAACTTTATATGTAATCTTGGAATTAATCGTTCATCTAACAACAACAACGAGAAAAACAGCTCAAAGGCCACACTCTCAGTGGACAGTCACTTAAATGTCCATACACAAGTTAAGTAATAGGAAGGAGACCAATGCACAGTGTCGGTTCCATAGGCCAAAAATAAAAAAATCAAAGTTTGTCACCAAATGTGTCGTTGGTATCTCTTATTAGAACAGCCTTTCAAAAAGGTATATTTGTTTTTGTTATATTCCAACTGTACTCTTTAAGAATAGCTTCAAAAGTGAGGTTATGGTATTAGTTGGTTTTTCCAGTGTGAGCAAGTTAAAAATAAACTGCAAGTTTAAGTTATATAAAAATACATAAAATATCATTGTATTGAAATAAGTGATAATGAATATTGAAGTCAAAGGTATTTACTTCATTTTGAAATAATTTTAGAGTCATTAGCTTGTTGTGTTTTTTTGTTATTTAAAATTCTAGCAGTGCCTTTATTAGTGTTTATTTGCACAAATATTTCAATTTCAGCTAAAGTTTTAGTTGGGTTCCTCACCGATCCTCACGTTGGGACTTATACCTTATTATTAGTCATAGTTTTTAAGATTCTAAGTTCCTAATATCAGCTGCAACTTTCTGCCACTAACTATGTTTTGCGACAGTTTTCTGATAGCGTCAAGCTGATAAATTATTGTCATATGTTATATGTGCTCTTCTGTAACATACGACATTATTTTATCCAGTCGGACGATATGCAAATGTAAAATTTTGTGTGGTTTGTTGTTTTGTTATTGTATGTATGCAAGATCTTTTAATAACTTTAATTTCTTTATTTAATCCTATTAAGCACTGTATTTGCGATAGACACATGTTACCAATTTGTCCCCCACTCCTGCTTACTTTTTGTATGCAAGCGGTGAAAGTGGGTGGTTGTGGGTCGGTATGAAGGTATCACCCGCACCAATTTTTATGAAAAAATAATTCTCACATATTTGTAAAGCCGTGACTAAAGTTCACGTTGATATCTCTACCGGAAGGATTTTTGGCCACCAACTACATATCAGACCGACCACCTGTGCAATGGTTTGAGAAAGGAATTATATAAGTAATATAATATTGCAGGCAATGCAGCCAATGAGAGAGGTGAGAGGATTAATGGCAAAACCAACGTGCATCTATATATATAAAAAGAAGTGTACATTTTGATTGTCACTCCATAACTCGAGAACGGATAGAACGATGCCATGAAATTTTAGGAAAGATATAGGAAGGAGCGATGATGGTTAGTTGATTTGAAATCCCAAATCGGTTTAGCCATTCTGAGTTATGATTTTTTTTGAGAAAAAATCAAAATTGAAAATTTGGTATATAAATTTGCCTATATTAGTATTTACAATCCTTTTTTCCGGGAAGTTAACAGAGACGACTGGGACTGGGATTAGAACTAGGACCGGGACTGAGACTCGGAGTGGGGACTGAAACAAAATACATAACCACACTCTGGGACAGGCAATAAGGGATGAAGAAGAATGAGAAGAAGGTGAGAGATGGGAAAAGAGAGAAGTAGAAGGATACTGAGAAAGAAATAGAATGAGACGAATATGGAGATAGATGAAAGCGAAAAAGACGGAAGGAGGAGTGAATAAAAGGATCAGGAAAAAGTGAAGAGGGTGTGGGGAGGGCAGAGTTAGACGGAAAAAAGCTTATGAAAACGCAGGTAGGCCAAATTTAGGGCAGAAACAACGTCTGCCAGCTCTGCTAGTGTGTATATATTGGGTCAATTAAAATCCAAAGTGTAGATGTGAGTACGGGAAATTCGCACAGGTGAAGAGAGCCACAGAGATACTCTGGAATCTATAAGATATCGGAATTACTTTAAATGTCTTTCTTATGGAGAGGCTTTCACAGTTCATTCAAAGTGATCAGAACTGAATGAGTACAAATAATCTGCTCCTTCTTTATAAGACGAAGGTCAGTCATGCTACACACATCACTACACACACGAATTTATGGACTTGCTGAGCCGGGCTGGTCTCATCTATTACAGCTTACACGATCGGTTAATTCACTTAGCGAGATTTCGCTGTTTATTCAAGTCAACTGAGCTTTAAGGGTGCGCACTGAAAAGATTGCAGACTGCCTATGCATACATTTCATATGCCTCTTCCGTTAATTTGAGGTGATGACTCTGCGTTCTACGAGGTCGTAGTTTAAAATTATGTTGCCGGCCATTTCCGATGACGCGTGGCTTCGTTTAAAAAAACTTTTTGAAAAACAATATCTATTAAAAACAAAAAAACAATAATTCATTTTAAATGTTTAAAGAATTTTATGGTCCCTTAATGAAGTGCTTTTCTTTGCACTTTAATATGAAATTTAGGCACTTTAATATGAATCGAATTTATATCTGAGGGCATATGGGAGTGCTATGTGTATTTATGCTGTGCAAATTTTGTTTATATCCAAAGTCAATTTCTATCTATTTTTAGGGCAAAAACAAAAGCAAAAGTGCTATAAGTGTATAGCGGTTGAACAGCTCTGCCCCAAAGACAGCATTCTAAATTTTCCATATTTTGAAACTTGCCAAATTTGTAAACAGATTTAATTATAAAACCAATAGATACCTTAAAAACGAAATTTCGATATCATGATTTAAAAATACTATATTATAAAAAAAAACAAATATTGCTAAACATTATATATGTGAATGAGACTTGTTTTGAAAGAATAAAAAATAAGATAAATACAATATTACGAAAAAGAAATTTCAAAAATGTGTTTAAATTTTATAAAATTTTGAAAAAAACCAACCTGAACTATATTAAGTTTTGAAGCATACTGTGTTTAGAAAAATAGTATATTTTGAAAAATCATGTTTTGCATATTCATATTTTGAGCAATACAAGGTTTGAAATATTTATTTTGAAATATTTGTTTTAAAAAGTTACAAAGCTATTTCGAAAAAGACCATTTTGAAAAATGACTATATGTTCAAAAGGAACTTATATTGAAAAATGCTATATTTTGAAAAAAAAATAATATATATATATATGTGGCCAGATCTATGAAAAGGTGACTTATGACTCAAAAAAGAAATTGGGAGAAACAGCTGTTAAAGATAAACAATGGATTTCTTCAGTTTCTTAGTAGTAGTAAATTTTGTTCGAGTCATAAACCACCTTTTCACAGACCGGGTTACATATATACATATATGTAAGGAGACCATGTACTAAAGAAAACCATATTTTAAAAGGATAAAAGTACCATCCTAAAAAACCGTCCAAATTTGCACATCTTTAAATTGTTTCAAAATTTTAGATTTTGAGATTTTAGAATTTTCAGCATAGAAAATTTCGATATCAGTAATTCGAAAAACAGCTTTTCTCTATTTTGAATAGTTGTCACAATTAACCAGTAATCAAATTTTTTTTAACCATCATAAATAACAGTAAGCACAGCCGGGTATAAAACAAATCAAATAAATGAAGTATGTGTGTATGTGATGTCATTTACTCACTTTCGATGCGAATGAAAACTTGCATACGTGAAGCTTTTACCCTCATACTCTCCAAAAAAACGACTGTCGCCCAGTACTATGTGATAAATTTCATTGCCGGAACACTTGCCATAGAGGCGATGCCATTCCTCCGGTGATTGTTGACCTTCCCTGCAAAAGAAAAATGAAAAATAAAACAAATGAATATAATTACATTTGAAATCACATTTTTTTTAGTTTCTCATTCTTATTCTAATTTTTCGTTAAGACCGTTATTTTACTTGTGTGTGAGTTTATACTGTATGTGAGTTTGTTTGGGTCAAAGTGCATTAGACTTCTTAGTATTGACATAAGTATTGAATGCTATTGAAGTGCCTCCTTGTTGGAGTGTCCTTCGAAGTTTTAATTGTTGTTGTCGTAAGTGGTAATTAGGATTTTTTGTGCGTTTATATTTAAGTTTCCGTTTTGTTGAAAATCTCCTTTATTCAATTAATTTTATTTTGGCTTCTTGCGTGCAGCACAATGGGAGTTTCCATTTTCGTCAGGTTCGGAGAAATTTTCATTCATTCACTGTTCAAGCAAAATTTTCATTTAGAAATTTTTCTTTTGTTTCATATCAAAACAATAAGGAAATTAAAGCTTTTATTTGTTTTGTTGAACTTATGAAGCGAAACCACAACTTGATTAGTTATGAAGTTTTATTTAATTAGAAAAATAAAGCAAATGATTCCCACGTGTAACCACTTTGCATATTTAAAGGAGGCTTCAATATTAGTATTAAAGCTAAACAAGGTTCTTGAACCTGATCAATATTAGCGCAGTTTAAATACTGCCTCTTTAAGGTTTTTTTATTGGTGATTTTTTGATGACATTTAAGAACTATAACAAGAACAAGCAATCTGTTTTGGGCGGGCGGTATGGGAATTTATATTTCTTCGTCTACAAAGTCATGGTTAGTTATCTCCAAGGTAGGGATCAAAAGGCCAGAGAAGAGAAAGCTTCATCAGAACTCAAATATATTAAAGCAGGTGTTCCTTAGGGTCAGTTCTTGGTCCTATGTTATTTAGTATGTTTGTCAATGATGTGTTTTCCGTGTGTAAGTATGTTAATGTCCGCGCATATGCTGATGATATTCAGTTGTACCTTTCTAATCGTGTTGGCCTCGTTGAAGACTTATGTTTCAAAGTAAACTGTGATCTGTGTGCTAAAAACAATGCTTTATGTCTTAACGCTGCAAAATCATACGTTACGCCGATATCGAAAAATGAAATCGACCGTGAAAGTATTCCATCTTTAAAGATCGGCTCGCAGGCCCTTTGTACCACTGACAAAGTTAAAAAGATAGGCTTTGTATTAAATAACAAATTTAGTTCCTTCGACCATGTTAATAAAGTAGTCCGTAATGTTTATATAATATTGCGGACCTTACGCTTATCGGTACCCTTCACACCACAGGAAACTCGTCGCAAGCTTGCAATGCAGCCAATTGTACCCCAGTTTACATACTTTGAATTTGTGTATACTAAACTTGACTCGGAGTCCGCCAACAAGATCAATGTAACCATTAATAATGTTACCAGGTACGTGTATGGGGTAGGTCGATACGATCACATATCAACCCTGGAGGGATAAAATTCTGGGATGAAACATGCTTAATTATTTGGCTGCCAGAAACTGCATGTTCATGTTTAAACTGCTAGAATGTAAGATCCCCAAGTATCTTTATGACAAACTGCATTTTACCAGGTCTCAAAGAAACCGTAGATTGGTAGTTCCAATGTTCAAATACTTAACATCTAGCAGATTGTTTTTTATTAGCGCTGTTACACTTTGGAACACAATTCCTGAATCAATTAAAGTAGGGCTGAATAATGGCAACCTCAAAAGCATTATACTGAAATACTTCGCTAATGTTGATATTTCTTCTATATTTTGACTAAAATACCTTTTCTAAAATAATTTTTCTGTCATCTAATTTCATTGTTTCTCTTTCATTGCTTTCTGTTCCTCTACTATTCATGTGTCTAGATTAATTTCTAATAGTTATAAGATTAATTTAAGTAAATGCATATGGGGTATTCCATCCCATTTCGACCAATTTTGAACCCGCCCCCTTTAGAATTGGCTGAAAGTTTTTCTTCTTTTTCTAGCTTACGAAAGGCGTTTTTCAGAATTTTTTAAAATTTTTTCATCCAACTCAAAAAAGTTATGAATTTAGAAAAAAACACCGTTTTTGTTTTCAAAATGCTATAACTTTTTCAAAAATTTACCGTTTGGATCTTTTTCTTTTTTAAAAAAATTTGTTTTTAAATGTACTTTTCAAAAAAATACAAAAAAAATTTTTAAAAATCGGCTCACTCCGGGATTAGTGGGGATGATTGCAGAATTGATTGAAGTTTTTTATGAGAAAAAAAAAGAATGGCGAAATTCGAAAAATCTCGAAAAACTGAAAAATTAAAAAAAAACTTTAAAAATTTTTTTGTATTTTTTCCGAAAAGTACACTTAAAAACAAATTAAAAAAAAACGAAAAGATCCCAAACGGTAAATTTTTGAAAAAGTTATAGCATTTTGAAAACAAAAACGGTGTTTTTTTTAAATTCATAACTTTTTTTGAGTTGGATGAAAAAATTTGAAAAAATTCGGAAATACGTCTTTCGTAAGCTAGAAAAAGAAGAAAAACTTTCAGCAATTCTAAGGGGTCGGGTTCAAAATTGGTCGAAATGGGATGGAATACCCCATATATAAAACTTTTATGTCAGAACGTAAATTTTAATTTCTTTAAATTTTATATTATGAACTTCCCATTTACATAAAATGTATTGGCATAAGTTTTTATGTCAGTTGATGTTCATATAAAATACTTTAAGTTCTTAGTAGTACACATTTGTTAAATAAATGAAAATGAAAGATAGTTTTAATATACCCGTAACCGAACTAGTTTCGACAAAATTATTTTATGCATACAACTAGAAAGAAGCAGCACGTTCTGCAGGCTGGGTAGAGGGAGTGGTCGGCAGCAACCACAAAAGTTTTTAAATTATATGGTAAATCTTCTTTCTATCAACCTGTTCGGTAATAAGCAAGTACTGGCCAGCTGTGGATCGATATATGGTTTAGATATACTAGAATTCTGGAGACTATAGCCAGCATTTTTCACCACTCTCACTCAAAAATAGGAATCACTGAGGGGCATGAATGGTGGGAATATTCAAACAATAATAAACATGAACAAGTAAAGGTGTTATATACTCAGCGTGAACTTTAATTATACATTTCATTTCAGATAAATTACATAACACGTGGCACCGCCCGTTAAAAAAAAATGTTTCCCCATTTCCTCTTACAACAAAACTTGATAAGTGAAATATCTTGATTCAAAACTATTTTTTGCTAAGTTATAGCTTATTATTCTATTTTACGACCCTTTTAAAAATGTTTTATATAAAGTGGGCGGGGTCTTTAACCGATTTCCTCCATTTTTTCTAGAAATATTTCCTGCTATAGTGAAAATTTGTGTACCCTATTTTATTACGATCCGTTAATTTTTTTTCGAGTTATGGCTCCCGAAACATAGAAAATGGCTCAGTCATAAAAGAGGCGGTGCAACGCCCATTTTTTAAAATTTGAAGCTTTTCCTATTTATTGTTATACATCCACTTGGGAAATGAAATACCATTGATACAAAGCTTTTCTTTGCAAAGATATAGCTTATTGTTTTCGTCCACGACCCTTTTAAAAATCTTTTATATAAAAGTGGGCGTGGCCCTTAACCGATTTCGTTTTTTTTTCTTCAAAGCAGTCCTTATAGTAAAGGCAACCTCTCGACCGAATTTTGTTACGATCGGTTTAACGATTTTTGCTTTATGATTAATAATATTTGTAAAATTGATTTTATCACAAGTGGGCGGTGTCACGCCCATTTAAAAATTTTTTTTAAATGTTTATCAAGGGTCTCAATATCAGTCCACGTCAAATTTCAACATTCTAGTAAATTATTTACTAAATAATCAGGTTTTTTGTGCTTTCCAAAATGTTATATATATAAAAAGTGGGCGTGGTTATTATCCGAATTCGCTCATTTTCAATAACAATCTATTCTGGGTCCAGATAAGCTTGTGCACCAAATTTGGTGAAGATATCTCAATATTTACTCAAGTTATCGTGTTAACGGGCAGACGGACGGATAGACGAACGACGAACGGACATGGCTCAATCAAATTTTTTTTGTATGAGTTATGCGGGGATTGCCCTAATTGCTTTAAATGTATGAACACATTTATTTGAAGCAATTTTTAATTTATAATTTATTTAATAATTTGGGAAAAATTTAAACAACGTGACATCAGGACGGACAAGGCGACAGCTGTTTCGATTATACCCTTTAAATCTCTTCAAAGCCTTTTCCCCCGGGAGTGGGATTTGAACCCGCACTCGAACGATGGTTGAAATATTACAAACGCATTCATCCACGTCATGCCTTAGTTGTTGTAAATCTTATCCCAATTGCCTTCTTTTGCATATTTTCTTTATATACAGAATATACTCCGTATGTAATCATGTGTATGATGTGATTTTTCAATTTTTCAAAGATTATTCGATATACAAATGAAAAGTTTTCGATCTGTTATCTGGGTTTTATGACTTGTTATCAAAAAAAATAAAAATATTCGATTTGCTAACAAATCTAATCGCATTGTTATTAAAACGCTTTCGAAAAGTTATCTACTTGCTGCCAAAGCGTTATAGATTTGTTATTAAAAAGTTATCGATTTGATATGTAATAGCTATGGAGTTCTTGTTGGTGTGTTGTAAAAAATTACTGATTTGTTATCGAAATATTATCGAACTGTTATCAAAAAGTTAACGATATATTATCGAAAATATATAGATTCGTTGTCAACAGTTATTGATTTTTTGCCAAAAAGCTGCCGATTTGATATCAAAAAGTGAGTAAATTCCTGTCGGGTTGTAATAAATTTGTCATCGGCATGTTATTGATTCGCTATCGAAGATTTGTCGGTTTTACTATAAATTTTGAAACAGAAACCGATAAAAATTGGTGATAAATCAACTTCATATTTGTAAATGCTCGATAAAAAGCCGATAAGAAGACAATAACAAGCCGATGATGCGGCGACAATAAGCTGAGAGTAGATCGATAAATCGGCGATGACAATAATATAGATCGATAATAAAAAATATAAATACAGCGCGCGATAACCTCTGAAGAGGCTTTAGACCGAGCTTCTCTTCCAATTTTCGTCGTACTCCTTTTGATTTTCCTACAAATTGTCGGGACGGGACCTAGATGCTTTACGCCGACTCCAAACGGCATATGTTGTAAGGCTCTAAGAAGCTTTCCCTTTGTAATTGGAACATTTTTTTGCCGGGGTTCGAACTCAGGGTCCTCGGTGTGGTCGACATAGCACGGTTCCACCACACCAGGAAGTTATTTGTTTCTGACAAAGTTACTTCTGTTAATTTTACTTTAACATATGGGCGAGCTCTAGTTAATTTAAGAACATTAGTTTTCTAGACTTGCAGCTACATATATGTTTATACGTCGAACTCGACGTTACTCCGATTTTCCTTTTGTTAATTTTAGGTAGCCAATGTCGTGATTATTAATTTATCCGTCGCATTTAACCATAAAATTTTAGGAATAAGATTTTTCAATTAGAAGAAAATTTGTCTAAGCGGAGTCGCCCCTCGGCAGTGTTTGGCAAGCGCTCCGGGTGTATTTCTGCCATAAAAAGCTCTCAGTGAAAACTCATCTGCCTTGCAGATGCCGTTCGGAGTCGGCATAAAACATGTAGGTCCATCCGGCCAATTTCTAGAGAAAATCAAGAGGAGCACGACGCAAAATTGGAAGAGAAGCTCGGCCTTAGATCTCTTCGGAGGTTATCGCGCCTTACATTTATTTTTATTTTTTTATTTAACCATAATCATAACCGTAAGCGTAATCAAAACTGTTACCGCAATCTTAGTCATAAGAATAACTGTAACATAGAAGTCACATTTCATTTTCTCATCATCATAACCCTTTTCATTATCAGCAGAATCATTACCATTCCCTACATCATTCACATCGCTATCTACTTCACCACAATCACTATTCGCTTGTTTGTCTTTGCTAACTGGTTTTAAATTTTACGTTTTCTTTCTGTTTTCTCTTTCCATTTCGGTTTCATGTTTGCCCCAAATTTCACAACCAAATTGGGAAATCTTGCAATGACTTTTGAGTGGCTTCCCACAGGGCTAGAGTTTTGAAACTTGGAACATACTTCAGAACCTGATGGCAATACAAAATTATTTGTCGTTGGGTGGCACAGATGTCGTGATATTTACAAAACTAGTCTGACCTTGGGGATTTCACGCTTGAATTTTAAGTGGCTTTCTAGTCAGCTAGAGACTTTGAACGTAGATTAAAGTCTATTAAATACATGATTAACACAAAGAGTTTTTCTATACTAGTCAGGACTTCCGATAGTGAAAGATTCATATGTATATAGAAAACCTATTCAGAGCGAGTGACATTTTGTGTTTGATTTTTAAGTAACTTCTCATTGAACTAGAAACTTGGATACTTGTATTTAGATCATAGTGCTGCACAGTGTGGCGATCCCATATAAACGCAGCCACAAGTAGTCAATTTCGTTACATTTCATCAGGTCCATTATAAAAACAATTGTGTGAAATTATTAAAAATATGTATTTTTAGTGCTTAGCAAATTTAATAAAAAAAACCCTGTCAGTGGTAATGCAAAAAAAAGAATTATAAAAATCTGGTAGGTCGTGCACTGGCCGAGATAATTAAAAATTCATACGAGGCTTGGAATATTTTAAAATATGAAATGTTTTTTTAGTTTATGTTTAATTGAAAAAAAAAGAAGAACATTTAAGGATATTTTCTGTGTTCCTCAACATTTACACTGCCCCACAGCAAAAAAAAATTAATGTTCAACTGACTAGACAGGTCAATTCTTACGGATATTGGTCCGCAGTCAGAATTCAAAAGTTAGCTTTTTTCTACTTCTAACCTGAAATAACGTTAGATTTTGGCAACAAAAAACCTGAATTTTTACAAACACAACAAGATCTAACTTTTGGCTTCTGACCGCGGATTCGTATTCAGCACGCAAAATCCAAATGACTTGATCTGTCTAGTTTATTGAACAACCCACGTTTTTCTGTTGGCCTGTGTTATGATTGGTGCTAAACACTTTTTTTGAACCTCCCATTCCCAACTGTTCCACCCGTGAAAAAAGAACATCGCTTCAGTGGGAGGCCTTGTTTTCGATAAGCCGCCACCAACTAAAGATTGCAGTCAAAATTAACATATTTTAATCAATGTTAACTATTAAAGATTCTTCATTTCAATTAAGAAACAAAACGTATATAAAAAACCTTATGGGGTTTTTAATTAAAGGAGCATTTGGGTGAATTTAGTTGCTTAGTCTGAACCAAAGTGAATTTAACAAAGTGTGATTGACAGTTGAATATGATTCTCTTGTGAGGGAATATTATGTCCAGTAAATGTAGAAAAATGAATTAACCCTTTGTAGTGCATTTAACATTTTATTATGACGTTTTATTCATTGTCAGAAGAGGAATTGTTGAATAAATTCCGAAGACTTCGAATACAACTTGGATATGGCAAAGTGGAGTGAATTGAAGATCCAGCAACTGAAAAGGAGTTGGAGAGCCGTGGATTGAATACAACCGGCAATAAACTCGAACTTCAGGCACGACTACGAAAGGCAATGGAACTAGAGGCAATTAACGTGGAAGAGTATGTCTTTCCTCTTGATGGCGAGGAGACAACAAAAATTGAAGAGAAAAGTGAAACATCGCAGACAGTTACGAGCACAGACTTGAACATGATTTTAGCTGCAATATCTGCTCAAACATCGGCAGTGTCATCTCAACTGGCAGAACAGAAGACATATATGGAATCGGAGGAGAACCGCATAACGTTAAAAATTGAAGTACAAGAAACGCGTATTTCACAAATGTCTACACAGATTACATCCAAGATGGAAACTCAACTGGAAGAACAGAAAACGTATATGTCATCACAACTGGAATCGCAGGAGAACCGTACAACATCGAAGATTGAAGCACAAGAGGCACGAATGTCCGAAATGTCGGCAAAAATATCAGCGCAGATCTCTGCACAACTGGAAGAGCAAGAAGGACGTATTTCTTCGAAGATGGAGACGCAAGACACAAAATTTTGCAACTTGAGAACAAAATCGATGCCGAGATTGAAACATTGCGAGGTCATATACAAGAGTTGCAACTATATCGCCCAGTTGTTTCAGCAAGCAATACGAAGGTAAAAGATCCATCTTTTGACGGCTCTGTTCCTTTCCAGGTGTTTAAGATTCAGTTTAAAAAGACCGCAGCAGTGAACAACTGGAGTGCTGACGATAAAGTTGCTGCACTATTCGTGGCATTGAAAGGATCTGCTGCTGAAATCCTACATACTATTCCCGAGGGGGAGCGGAACAACTACGAAACATTGACGAGTGCTCTAGAGAGGCGGTACGGAAGCGAACACAGGAAACAGATATATCAAATAGAATTGCAAAACCGTTACCAAAAAGCTAATGAGACTTTGCAAGAGTTTGCTTCAGACGTTGAAAGGTTGGCTCGTTTGGCAAATGCGGACGCACCCGTGGAATACACTGAAAGGGTAAAGATGCAGAGCTTTATAAATGGCATACGGGACGTCGAAGAAACGGTGTCACAAGCTCTGATTCAGGAAACAGCGTCGCTTCTGTGTAAGCCAGTTTTCAAAGCACGCCGTGTGGAAGTAGAAAGGCCAGAGTGGGTTGACGCAATATTGGAGGCGCTGAAAGGATCGTAAAAGCGGAGTGAAAGAGTCATCAAATGCTTCAAATTCGGGAAGCCCGGTGACATTGCACGTCATTGCGATCTTGGTCCTAATAGTTCCAACAATGTGGGTGGCCGAGGAGATGAGCAAGAGCGTGTCATATGTAAAGAACGAAAATTTGCCCCAGCTATTGAATGTCCTGTGATATCTGTGTCGCAAATTGGAAGAAAATCGAGCAGTCTTGCCGTCGAAGGAAAGCTGGATGGCAATGAGCGTGTACTGACTGTAGATACGGGCGTATCTCATTCCTTAATCCGACCTGACTTGGTCAACAGGAGAGTAAAACCGTTACCTGGAGCAAGGTTGCGTACGGTCACTGGCGAGTATAACCAAGTCCAAGGAGAAGTGGTATGTGAGGTATTAATTGGAAAGGTCATGGTTCTACACAAATTCATTGTGGCGGAGATTGTTGATGAAGTCAGATTGGGAGTGGACTTCTTAGTTGACCATGACATCAGGATCGATATGCGGAGAAAAATTATGCGCTATAAGAACCAGGATATACCACTAAACTTTAGTTTGGAGAAAGGGTTCAGCAGTAATCGGGTACTGGTGGAGAAGACTCGACAAAGACCACGAAATTCAAAGGTAAAGGTTGATGGAACAAATGGGCCAAACATATCAAAACCGAAGGTACCTGTGAGAGAAACACTGGCATTGAAAAACCCTAACGGACGTACTAAAACGAAGGAAAGAATTTCGCAGAAAGAATGCAAGGGTGGTTTCAAGCCAGGGCACACTACTGTTGTGAAGCGTCGGAACGATACTGATTATGCAAAACAAATCCGTCCAGCGCAAGCTCTACGAAGTAGTTCATTGGCCAAACAACAGAGTGTGAAGGAACGAACCAGGGTATTGAGTAGTACGATGAAACACAGGTACGATGAGAACAATAATTCGAAAGGTTTCTTGGCGGGAGATTTGGTACTGTTATAAAACCCTCACCGGCGGAAAGGTGTTCCATCCAAATATGGGTGCAGTTGGCCCGTACAAAGTTGTGAAGAAGATCAGTGACACCATCTACCGCATACAAACCATTGGGAAACCACAAAGTAGAAGAGTGGTACAATTGGAGATGATAGCGGCGTGTAGATCGAGAGATTTGTCTGATCGGGACGATCAGACTTAGGTGGAGGGCAGTGTAACGAATATTAGCAACACTATGGGGTACTGTCATCTCTAAGCCGATGCTAAGCAGTGACGTGAATGCACATCAATAATTCAATCATTATGTCTACACATATGTACGTACATGCAGCGGAGAAGCAACGCACAAACACATGCAGATATCTTATCTGAGATGCCCCCAAAAGTATGCAATTGTAATTGTGGAAGTTTCGCTCACAAACACACGTGCATATGAGAGCTATATACGTACATCTGTAGTTATAATTATAACAGATAACCAACTAGTAGGTTCTAGAAAAGAAGCGCCTAGAAGATGCAACGAGGATATCAAAGAGTATAAAAGGCAGCAATAGTAGAGGCGCTAGAGTCAGTTTCGATTAAGCACGCTATCTGTCGAGCAATAGCAGTATTATTTTGAAAATCAGTTGTAGTGTTATTGTAAAGAACTTGAATAAAGGCCATTTTGCATTATTAAATATTGGAGTTATTTATTCACAGTTTAGTGATTCGAACTTAGCAGATGGTTGCAAATAAGAGGATTTGCAGTAAATTCGTTACAATATATTACTTACTGTTGTTGTTGTTATAATGATAAGGAGACTCCCTAAAGCCTTATCGATGTTGATGGTCGTCTGCCCGATGCAGATCCGCTACGTTCCGACAGCACGTTAAGTACTAACCCGACATCTCGGGAACGATTTGGTATGACCACATGAAACCTTCTAGGCCATACGGCCCCCACACACTCTAGATCCATAAGGAACTTGGGGTCGCCAGAGCCTCGGCTGTTAAAGAAACTGGATTCGCCACGGATAGTTGAGGTTGACAATTGGGTTTTAGAAGTCAAATATTGCGATGGCAACCCCCCGAAAAGGTTGCGCAACACAATCCCTTGAAACAATTTGGTATTTTAGTCGCCTCTTACGACAGGCAATCCATAAAACAAAATAAATGTAAGGTGCGATAACCTCCGAGAGATTAACGCCGATCTCTCTTCCAATTTGCGTCATGCTCCTCTTGATTTTCCATACAAATTGGCCGGACGGGACCTACCGACTCCGAACGGCATCTGCAAGGCAGACGAGTTTTCACTGAGAGGTTTCCATGGCAGAAATATACTCGGAGCGCTTGCCAAACACTGCCGAGGGTAACCCCGCTAAGAAAAATTTTCTTCTAATGGAAAAACGTTATTTCTAAAGATTTGATGTTGCTTTGCCCGGGTGTGAACCCAGGGCATAAGGTATGGTAGGCGGAGCACGCTACCATCATACCACGGTGGCCGAGGCATACCTGCCGCGGGTATATTATAAGCCCCGTAACTCGCTGGAGGTGTTCTTGACCCTTTGCAAGTGATTGTGGGTGACGTTATAGTCCAAAGCTGTATGAGAGAACGGTCAAATTCAATCACACTTTGTTCAATACACTTTGATCCGATCTCAGACTAGACAAGTTGGTGCTCTTTTCAATACGATATTATTGAACTTAGAAATATTTTTAACCGATATTTTGATGGCTACGCTAGGATAAAAATTTTATCACTGTCTGATGGTATAATGGACGACACAAAACTACACCATCAGACCGTCAGTCGTGCTATATTATTGTCTACAGTGATAGCAAATGTAAACTATCCTGGCGGATAGTGTATGGTGGTTTTCACATGAATGAGCACCTCCTGGTAATATACATATATGGATACGAAATACTATCTTCTCATATACATATGTACATTGTACATACACTGCGTTCACAGACTATAGCACATACTTTAGATCTTCAAACTACATTTCGTGGTTAATTTTTGTTTCAACATATAGATATTCTTAGGGGCCTTGAAAGATTTGACTACTTTAAAATTAGGATGAGGAGAAGTATAGGTTAACTGGGGCGTTAGAACCGGAGACAAAGTGGGAAAGAAAGAAAATGACAGAGAATGATGTCACATTTCCAAAAATAAAGTAAGACCTTGTATAGGCAGGACAATTTGTGCATGGATCTGCTAGTTTAAAACATTTCCTCAATTGACCGCAAATCTTAGCATGTTTTTCAATGTTAATATTTCGTTTGTTCTTTAGTTTATTAGCTTAGTGTTGTAGTATGTATTCTTGTTTGTAAGTGGCTATACATTGAGCTAAGTTTAATGGAATGTTGACAGCTTTGTGTTAGGACAATATTGCGAGAGGTTATTTAATACCAACAGTTGGATACAAAAGGCGCCAGTCTGGCGTGAAATAAATTTATTAGACACACAAATTAGCGTTAGTAGCTAAACTGGTTTAGATCTAGCCAGCAAAAATTGTCATGTGCAGATGTGTAATGAAAGAGAACTTCGTAGAGGTTTAACAGTAATAGGGGCAAATGGCAAAAAGAAGATATGAAATTGGAATTGGCAGATGCCTTACAGCAACTATGCTTCAATAAATTAGAGCGTATAGATTGATCTGATGTTCAAAGTTACGCAAAGGTCGATGAGTTGGCAAAGGGGAGTGACAGCAATCGTTGAGTCGATGGTAGGTGTCCCAATACTTTTGGGAGAAATCAAAAGGAGATAGGAATTACATATGATTCATCAAGCAGGAAAAACGCAGACAGAAGCACGGGGCTGCAAAATTTCTAAGCTTATGTGCGAATCATATGACGTTAGACTGACAAAGTTGCTTATATCTCTAAAGAGAGCAGACTTAAGCTCACGATGGTATACTAACTTGACACTGCTTCTGGCTGTACATGCTTACAAGTTAGGCCTCATCAGGAACAGCAAAGTAGGAAGTGCGAGCTGTAAGCAGAAATGGTTGGGGACGTTCTGTATTTTCTCGCCAGGCCAAGGCTCCAGCTACTAAAAGCGGCAGAATTTTCAGATTCCGAGTCAGCTATTAAACTAAGTCATTGAATATTTTTGGTATTCGCCAAGAGGACGGAGTTATTGAGTAACATAAGTCCTGGTAACGAAGATTTACGGACATCTACGCTTTGGCCGCGGTGAGTACCGAAGAAGATTTAATGAAGAGCTGATGAGCTGTCACGCAGATACGAACATATTACAGCGAATAATGAAGCAGCGGCTACGCGAATAAAAGATGACGCTTCGGCTAGGAAAGTATTTTTGCCCGAACCCGCCTATGAAAGCAGAGGAAGAGTGCGGGCCCCACTCCGCTGGAAGGACCAGGTGGAAACGATTTAAATTCTCTTGCTTTGACTAATTGGCGCCAGTTAGCAGAGCAAAGAAGCGACTGGTGCGCCTTGTTGGACGGCCATAATCATTTAAACGGCTAAGCGCCAACTCAGTAAGTCCTGGTACTTAATTGGGGTTTTTTTTAAATGTTTGGTAGTCAAACAAGTGCTGGTAACACTATTCAGTCTATGTGAGGTACTCATTGACCGGCCAGTCCAACTTAACCTAAAAAAAGGAGCTGTTGTAAACTAGTACCTATATTGGCGTTTTCGATAAAATATCGATAGCTTTTTGATAAACAAAATCGATAATATGACGACAAACAAAAACAAATTTGTAAACTCCGTTAACAAATCGGGAACTTTTCGACAGCAAATCGATAGCTTTTAATAATAAACCTATAGCTTTTCGATTTATAACAATAACTTTTCGATAACATATTGATGACATATCGATAACAATTTTAGAACACTGAAATTTTTGGTTGAGCTCAAGGCGGGTTTTCTAAATAAAACACTTGGATGTGTACTTTATTTTGTTTTTATTTTTCAATATTTCGAATTCAGTCTGAAGTCATCTTCAGGAATCTTAAGCACGCTTTGAAGACTTCTAAATACTAACGGCCAATAACGAGACAAATAATTTCAGAACACTTAATCATGAAGCCAGCATAATACAAAGCAAGTAATAAATAGGACCGAGTGGCCCTGCTAAATCTTCCGCGACCTTATTTACAACATGGACGTCCCAAATGTGATCATTTTGAACATCCAGTCGATGGCACTACGCTACGCACTGTCCTACACCCCAAAATCTTGGGTGTGACGTTTGATCAGGATCTACATTTTGCGTGAGCATGCAGCCGCAATTGTTCCGAAAATCCAGAGCCGTAATAAAATCCTCAAATCCCTTGCTGGCAGTACCTGGGGAAAAGATAAAGAAAACGCTCATTACTACATACAAAGCAATTGGCCAGCCGTTTACGTGCTACGCGTCACCCGATATGGTCGCCAAGCCTAAAAATTACCCACTGGAAGAAGCTACGAGGCCTGCCAAAAAACTGCTCTCAGAATCGCCACGCGCTGTCTTCTTATGTCCCCTAGAACACCATCTACATAATGAGGCGAGAATACTCCCCATCAGGGAGAGAAATGAGATGCTAACCAAACAGTTCCTGTTGAATACCAGAAACCTGGGCATCCAAACGACATCTGATTGATGAGCCAACACCGCCTAGGGGCTTAAGGAGTCATCTCCGTAAGCATTTTGAGGAAATACGTCACCTGAGAACCCAGCCGTATGAAGCAAAAAAAACACAAGCAGGTCCTTGGTGAACTCCACAAACAGGCGTCGTACCTTTATGTCAGGAATTGACCGGTGAATCCAGTACTCAAAGAAAAGTGCCCAAAACTTGTGGAAGAGGAACGCATACTCCCCAGGGAAACGCGTGACACTCTTGCTCAACTTCGTTCTGGATACTGTAACAGGTTAAACTCTTACCTATCCAGAATCAACCCCGACATACAAAATGTATGCTCCGCTTGCAATGTGTCCCCACATGACACCAACCATCTCTTTAATTGTAATGTGGAACCAACGCCTCTAACACCCCTTTCATTATGGTCCACCCCTGTTGAAACAGCAAGTTTCCTTGGACTCCCGTTAGAGGATATTGATGACAATTTGTGATCGGTCGCGGCTGTTAGGTGGGGCGAAGCACTGCTACAACAACAACAACAATAGTGGCCCTGCAAAAATGGAAGCTGGTTTATGTACAGTGACAGTGAAAACTCCCTCTGTTTAACACTGGGTATAAATTCAAACAAATACCTTGCATGCATACAACTGCCATTATACGTCCATTGTGTCTGTCAATGGCACCGGGTGTGTGTGTTTAAGCCAATGATATGTGGCCTTACGGAATTGATAAACTGATGACAGAAAGTAATGAAAGCGAAAAGGAAAGACACTAACAATAAATAAAAAGAAAAGGGTTATCCAACGATTGCTCCACAAATGTTCATTTAATGTGTTCGAGGAAAAGTTCGCCGGTGGCTTAATAGACACAATATATTATACGTTTGTACAATTTGTGTGTATGGTGGTGTGTGTAAGTTTCTGGGTGAAATAATACAATATAAAAAGGTATGCGTTATTTGTTCCTTAAAGGTACGTCAACCTATTTACATACATACATTTATAAAAGAAAAGAATATTCTTGTTCGGCTTACCGACAAGGTTGAAAAACTAAGGTCAAATTAAAGTGAGCAGGAATGCCCTGTTGCATAGAAGCGGCACATTTGTGTAGAAAAAGGTATACAAAATTAATATTGATTTGTGTAAGTGTTTCTAAGGAAGCTTTAATTTGTTTAATATTCCAAATCGTACGCATGAATCATACGCATGGAAAAGGTTGCTTTCAGGTTATGCTTTGAACTTTTGCTCAACTTTAGCAAGTTAAAATTAGATATTTGATTTATTCATAAAAATTATTATCAGTATTAGGGCAAAACTTAATTGAACTGTTTTAGGGTATAAATATAACAATGGGTCATAAAAGTTGCAAAAGTTCGAACCCAATGGATTTTTTATGGTATGGGGGAATGCAGAATATAAGAGTAGAGTAAGTGGAAGAGAAAGCGTCGTGCTTGGAAGTGAGATTAGGTTAGGTTGAACTGGAGGGTCCATGAGGACATCAAATAGACTGATTGAGTCGTAGTGTTACCAGAAGTTTGTTTTAACGAAAATTGAAAACCCCTATCAAAAACCAGGACCTATGTTATAAAATAACTCCGTCCTCTTGGCAAATACTAGAAGCTTCCTAGGACTTAAGCCACTTGCTGCTTCTAGATCTGGCAGCTGTATCACTCCAATAGCTGGAGTCTTAGCTGGCAAGTGCAGGGACGCACAGACGTGCTCGATCGTTTCCTCCTCCAACCCGCACTTCCTACATCTGCTATCACTGACCAAGCCTAATTTGAAGCATGTGACGCCAAAAGGTAGTGTCCGGTCAGAATACCCGTCATGAGTCTACAGTCCTCTCTTTTTAATGATAGAAGCAACTTTGTTAGTCTAAGGTTGTAAGTTCTACACATAATCTTCGACACTTTACAGCCCCGCGCTTGAACGCCTTTCCCGCTTGGTCGATCATGTGCACCTCTCGCCTTTGCTTAATCTCGCCCAGTCTAATTGGGACGTCTACGGAGCCCCTCTCCCCTTTTTCATTCCTATCTATTCCCATATGCCCTGGGACCCAATATAGATGTATGCTTATCCCTGTCCCGATTCTCTCCAGACACTGCTTACACTCTAACACGCATTTAGATGCTGTGCTGTGCGAGATTATTGCCTTAATTGCTGACTGACTGTCAATATTAAAGTTAACACGATTGCAGCTTGGGCTATTTTCTTCCAGGGTTTCTACTGGTTTAGTTACGGCTACTATTTCCGCTTGGAAAACGCTACACGTAATCCGGAAGCCTGTAGGATCTGCTTATTTCTGGATCAGCACAATATACCGCAGACCCTACTCCTTCCACTACTTTGGAACCATCTGTGTATGCATGTATCGCCTCGTCCACCATTTGCGCACCCTTGTGTCCACCTCCATTGTGGCCTTAAGATCGCCCTCGAAGCGCAGATAGGAATCAGGTAGTCTGTTCGTATTTGTGATTGATGACGCTGTACTACTATGGCCATATGGTCGGCGCTCAAGCTGCCCCGATGCACCGAGCCTGGTTGCGGTCGTTAACGCTTTGTTCTTTGCTACCAGGTCTACAGGTGGAATGCGCAGAATGGCATGCAGTGCAGCCTTCTGGGTTGTTTTCAGTGAAAAGAAAATAAAACAAAATAAAATGAAATAAAATAAAATAAACAAAATAAAAAATAAAAAAAAGAATAAAATAAAATAAAATGAATAAAATAAAATGAAATAAATTAAATAAAAAATAAAATAAAATAAAATAAAATGAAATAAATTAAGATAAAAAATAAAAAAAGAATAAAAATAAAATAAAATAAAATGAAATAAATTAAAAATAAAAAATAAAAATAAAATAAAATAAATAAAATGAAATAAATTAAGTAAAAAAATAAAAAAAGAATAAAATAAAATAAAAGAAAATGAGACAAAAGAAAGATGAGAAAAAAGGGAAGTAAAAATAAGAATCGAAAAGAGAAGGAAAGATAGGGCTATCTATAAGAAAGTGTATCGTTGAGCTATAAATTTTTTTATGGACGAGTTAGAAACTTGTTATCGAAAAGGTATTTACTGCTTCTTGCAAAGTTATGGATATTTGATCAAAAATATATCGATGTGTTACAGCAAAGCTGTAATTTTTTATCGGAGTGTTACAAATTTTTTCGTATCCATTTATTAATGAAAAGCAATAGATTATATTGGTGGCCAAAATAAAACTTTTTGTCTGTTGCATGACATTTTTCTTTTGCTTCTACATAATTTGGGGTCGCTGATTTAGGGTAGGTTAGGTTGAACTTGCCGGTCAATGAGGACCTTACATTGACTGAATGAACTCGTAGTGTTACCAGAAGCTTATCTAACGACCAAATCCTCTCAAACACCAGAACCTATGTTATAAAATAACTCCGTCCTCTTGTCACATATTAGAAGCTTTCTAGGACCTATGTCACTTGCTGCTTTTAGATCTGACAACTGTATCACTTCTAATAGCTGGTGTCTTAGCCTGGAAAGCGTAGAGCATGAGCGGAAAATGTTCTTGATCGCTGATTTCCAATCTGCCCTCAAATTTCTTTCAGCAGCTCGAGTTTTGAGATAAATATAAAAATATGCTTCTCAATTGACATATTGCCATCGAAGGTGTAGTAAGTGCTGTAATTCATTGCGTTATTTAGTATGAGATAACAAAGAATAATGTGTGTAAACAACTCAAACAGTTTTTGTGCCATTTGTGGCGCGTATATGTTCAAGGAATTTCGTTTGAATCCGCCAGACCTACTAAAATGCGTTTATACGGCCTTATTTGGTTCCCAATATGGATGTAATAACAAACATTAGAATCCACGTATCATGTGTAAAAGTTGTGTTGAGTCATTACACTTGTCGGCAAATAAAAACAAGACCTCATTCAAGTTTCAAACTTTTGTGAAATGGCATGAGCCGTCAGACCATCATAGCGACTGTTATTTTATTGTGGTAAACATAAGAGGAATAAACCGCAGAAATCACTCTAAATGAATTTACACCAAACTATGGATTGCTGTTCGACCGGTCCATAGTAACCCGAATCCTCTACTTCCCGCATCATTCAGAGGATATGAAAAAAAATTCTAAATCATTTGCAAAACTGAGTTCTGAAAAGGTGAAAGCTGTAACATTTAAGGCTATGGTTACGGTTATGCTTACAATTACGGTTAAAGTTATATTTAAAGCATATGGTTACGGTTATGCTTACAATTACGGTAAAAGTTATATTAGGTTTATGGTTACGGTTACTATTACGATTATGGTAATGGTTATTGCAACGCAGATATGACTCTACTGGTATCCAATAGTTATGGCTGCAGATAAGTTTGTGATTACGGTAAGGATAATGGTTACGTAATGATTACTCTTGTGGTTACGGCAAGGTATAAAAGCCTTTGTTACGGCTACGGCCAGGATGACGCCGGTACACAAAATTAAGTAAGCGATCTACATCTTTGAGCAGAACGCTATACCTTGTATATGTTAAATCCGTTGCTGACATCCACATAAATTGGAAAACCAAACAATTTTTAAGAAAACTACGAAGTTCAGAAATTTGTAATGGATTTTGAGAAATTTACTCGAAATATATTGGGTGGTTGTGATAAACGGACCTCAGGGTTGCCGCAGTATGCTTCTGAGTAGATTAGAGCAAGCTTATTTTTTCCTCTTTGGGAGATGATGGTTTTTCATCGTTATATCTTAGCTGACCTATTCATGATTCATGTTGATTTTGAGCGGCATTAGCTGTATTTTGCTGGGAAGCGTTTCGTTGCAGAAATATACCAAAGGGGCTTTGCAAACCAATGCCGCTGGAATCTAAGGTCTTGCAAAGTTTTTGGCGCTGTGTGTGTTAGATATGCTGAAACTTCAAATACTAAATTTCTCATCAAATACAAAAGTAGTTGAAACAAGTAAAGGTGTCTAAGTTCGGGTGTAACCGAACTTTCTATACTCAGCGTGAGCTTCAAATGTACATTTCATTTCAGATAAATTACTTGTCTACATAGCACGTGGCACCGCCCATTTAAATAAATGTCTCCCCATTTCCTCTTACAATAAAACTTGATATGCGAAATATCATTGATTCAAAACTATTTTTTGCTAAGTTATAGCTTATTATTCAAGTCTACGACCTTTTAAACTTGTTTTATATCTAAGTTGCCGTGGTCTTTAACCGATCGCGTCCATTTTTACTAGAAATATTTTCTGCTATAAGGAAAATATGTGTACACAATTTCATTACGATATGTTAATTTTTCTTCGAGCTATGGCTCCCGAAACATAGAAAATTGTTTAGTCATAAAAGGGGCGGTGCCACGCCCATTTTTTAAAATGTGAAATTTTTCCTATTTATTGTTATAAATACACTTGGGCAATGAAATACCATTGATATAAAGCTGTTTTTTGCAAAGATATAGTTTATTTTATTATCTTTTATATAAAAGTAGGTGTGGTCCTTAACCGATTTCGTAAATTTTTCCTCAAAGCAATCCTTATTGTAAAGGCAACTTCTCTGCCGAATTTGGTTACGATAGGTTTCACGATTTTTGATTTATGATTAATAATATTTGTAAAATTGATTTTATCACAAGTGGGCGGTGCCACGTCCATTTTAAAAACGTTTTTCAAATTTTTACCAAGAGTCTTAATATCAGTCCACATGTCAAATTTCAACATTCCAGGTGCATTATTTACCAAATAATCAGGTTTTATGTGTTTTCCAAAATGTTATATATATAAAAAGTGGGCGTGGTTATCATCCTATTTCACTCATTTTGAATACCAATTTATTCTAGCTGGATAAGCTCGTGTACCAAATTGGTCAAGATATCGCAATATTTACTCAAGTTATCGTGTTAACGGACAGACGGACAAGGCTCAATGAAATTTTTTTTTATATCTATCTCGATTCCTTTATACCTGTACCACCAACCGTTATCCAATCAAAGTTAATATACTCTGTGTGCAAAGCACTCTGAGCATAAAAAGTCTGCAGTTGTCAAAAAAATATGTGTGGAAATTACTAGAGTTACGAACTTTACTTATTTTTCAATGGCCTACGATAATATGACTAAGTACTAAGCACGCCTAAAAGCATTTAACAGTTTGAACTACGCACGCCAGATGGCTATCCTTTCTTTTCGGTAGTATGAGTGTCACATATCTAAAGACTCCATTCCTTCGCTCGCAGATGTTAATTTAATCTATAACGATTTCTGAAAAGTTTGCGTAACTTGGTTTCAAGGGTAGCAGGTATTCTGTATTTTGATAGAAAAGTTTCGTTTTGACTCAACAGAAGTTCCATTTGCAAAAAGGTTGTTGCAATTCCATTGTTTTAATGCAACAACTCACTAATACATGCGTAAAATTACAAGTTTACAAAATAGCTACAAATGGAATGTTTACTCTAAATATTTTTATACATATGTACAATCCTGCAAACACGAGCGGTTTACTCATGCCCAGTCGAGGTCAACAACATTATTTGTTTTTTCTGTAAATAGAAAGTGAGGACGTCTTTTATGGGCAACGTGTATTGTGTAAATAAATTAATGTATACCAGTGATATTTTTATTGTGTTGAAATTTCCCGCGAGTATGATTATGCAGGTGTTGTTTTTTGTTTAATTCAGAATGGACGATGGGGTCCGTCGGGACTAGATAATTAACGCAAGGTTTCACTGAAGGAGAATATAATCATTATCATTAATTGGCGTCTAACGCCTAAGCGATTTTGCCCACCTTGGAGATAGCCATCACTCCAGCTATCGCTTTTTCACGAAATTCGACGCTAATTGAGAGTACCAAGGGATATCAAATGTTGCTCCTCCCAACAGCGGAGATGTCCCTCTTCCTCTGCTTCAAAGTACGGATGTCATTAGAAATGTATTCATGGCCGTATCTTCGTACATTCGCACAAAATTACCTAGCCAGCGAAACAATTGGACTTCTATAAGCTGCGCTATCTTAATATTTGAGTAATCCTCATACAGCTCGTCATTATACCACTTTTTTTAGTCGCCGTTGAAGCACGGACAGGATCATAAATTTTCGCAGAATTTTTTTCTCGAACACTTAAAAGTCATATCATCTTCTCTGAATACCAGCCATGATTTAGACAAATATAGTGAGCGACATGTAGAGCGTGATTTTTGTTCGTCTTGTCCTCATTTGCGGCAATACACACTTTTTTTGACCTTTTATCCAGTTCAGATAAGGCATGTTTATTAAGGCCTGTGATACCATTATCATCACAATATGCCAGCAGTTGTACGCCAGCAGTTTTCTGTTCTTATATTACATTGTATCATTGCGTTTTAGACCTACTGCTGAGTTTTTCTTATCCAGCATCAGGCGACCGTAGTAGTACAAAATGGCCTGAGCTCAGGCCGCAGGAAAAACAATTTCAAAATCTTTAGACAAATTTTCTTCAACAAGAAAACAAATTTTCAAAGCGGGCTCGCTCCCTCTACAGTGGTCTGGCAAATACTTTTCCATAAAAGACTGTTCAATAAATAAAATAATAAAAAAAAATCTTTAACTTAAACGGTTTTATTGAAAACAATACTTACATGAATAATATTAAAAAGCTAGAAAATAATTAAGTAGGTCCAAGGTACTAGTCATCACACTCCTCATCAATCTAGAGCGTTGATCAGACAATTACATAAAAGCACTGGGCGCGTAAAATTTCTAAAAATTAGAGGAGTAGCATAAACCTTATTAAGGTCCAGTTGGTCTTATATATGTAGGAAGGAAATAGGTTAAGAGTTAGGTTTAATTATAGCTAGCAATTAAATGTACAGCTGGCAACCTATAGAATAGTTCACACAAGGGTTAAGCGGCAACCTGTCGAAAATATAACGAAGCGTCTGATAGACCAAATCGAAGAGCGGCCATCGTTTGAACAGTTAAGTTCAGTTGAATACGAGGAATGTAAATTCGCAGACGTTAATCTGTGAGCGCTAACAAATAAAACCCTATAATTTAACCTAAGTGCGAATGTAACTAAAATACTATTAACATTAATTAAAACTTATAAATAACCAGCAAAATCAACCGGGAGCGTTTTATTACCACATATATGACTATCAATAGAAATTTGACGCGTTCAATGCTTATACTTAATTGTCTGATCAACGCCCTAGATTAATGAGGAGTGTGATGACTAGTACCTAGGACCTACCTAATTATTTTCTAGACTTTTAGTATTATTATTACTTCATATAAATATTGTTTTCAATAAAACCGTTTAACTTAAAATTTTTTTTTAAATTATTTTATTTTCAAGTTTTTAGTATTTATTTAATTGCCTATTATTTCTCATTCTATTTAGTTCATTTAGTGACTCATTATTACACGGACACTTTCCTGACAATTTGTTACAATCTAAGTCCTCAATACATAATCCTTCCAAAGACTTTACTCGATTCTGCACCACGTATGCTTGTCCCTCCTCCAACTCCAAAATATTTTAATGTCGCTTCTACCGGACTGTATGTAATATTTGTTCCAAATATGAACCAAATCGGACCACAAATACGATTTTTTTAAATATCTCGATCCTTGCGCCACCTAGCTGAGATTTTTTTCATCAGGATCGCATTTCTATTCATACGTATGTATTATGTGTTCTAAATATGAGCCCAATCGGACCACAAATACGATTTTTTTGAATATCTCGATCCTTGCGCCACCTAGCGGCGATTTTTCATAGGTCGCTTTCTATTCATGTATGTATTATGTGATCCAAATATGAGCCCAATCGGACCACAAATACGATTTTTCTTGAATATCTCGATCCTTGCGCCACCTAGAGGCGATTTTTTCATAGGTCGCTTTCTATTCATGAATGTATTATATGTTCCAAATATGAGCACAATCGGACCACAATACGATTTTTTTGAATATCACGATCCTTGCGCCACCTAGCGGCGATTTTTTTCATAGGTCGCTTTCTATTCATGTATGTATTATGTGTTCCAAATATGAGCCAAATCGGACCACAAATATGATTTTTTGAAATATTTCGATCCATGCGCCACCTATCGGAGTTTTATTATTGTATTGTCATAGGGTCCTGAACTATATTCCGAGTTTCAAGCTTGTAGCTTATCGGGAAGTTACTTAAATTTCAATTACAAAATTCGTTCACAACGGCCGTGCAGCCGGCCTGTCAAGTCAAGCTCTAAATAAAACCGTTTAAAAAAGGCTGCTAGTGTGGAGTTGATTTATAACAAATAAGTCTCGTCCTTTCAGTTTATATGAAAAATAAAAAAAAGCACAGCGCACGATTTGGAGTCGTATCGCGCTTTGCGTTTATAAGAAATTTGTAGCAATAGGTTTAAGAAGTCCAACGATAAGGAGCCGCCTGAAACCTCATTTGGACTCGAATGGCACGGAAAGCACTTTTCTAGTTCTTATGGACCCGAATCATTGTCCAAATTCGTTTGATAAAGTCCTATTCTCTTTGCAGCGAGTACAATATTTGATTTACCAGGTTTGATGCCGCACTGATAAGGCCAATCAGTTCGTAGATCTTTTTAACAATTAGGAAGACATAAACTTTTAGGCCATATTAAGTAGGCTGATACAGTTTGTGAGATCGACATTCTCGTTAGTTTTGCACTGCACACATAAGTTCCTTGCGGCGGTAGGACCAGATTTTGCATATGAGTTGCTGGAAGTTTTTACGAGCTCTTTGCCGTCATCTTGGAACAGCTCGGAGGGTTGTTCTTCGTTATCCGGCGTTTTTCAGCCAAGATAGAGCTATTTTCAGTTCGTCACAGTCGGCAAGACATTTCCTTGATAATACCAAAACTATTTTGAGATGGTTTTCGAGATTATTTGTAGACTAGTTAAGAAATCGCCATCTTTCGAAACATTGGTATAATTTAGGGACTAAATAAATAATTTTTTTTTGGTCCCTTCGGGAACTTGTTGTTTTAGTTACAAGATTGTTCGGATTAATTCGAAACAAATTTCGAAACTTTTTCTAGTTCAATTTGAGATTGTTTTTGGAATCATTTAAGGTTAGTTTTGCGACAACTTTGGGATCATTTCATGATCATTCTGGAACGGTTTCAAAACTGACTTATTGTTGATTTTCCGACAGGGTGGATAAATGATGTATATTGGAACAATTTTCCGTCATCCCTTGTCAAATTTGGTTTCGAGACAACCCGGTTTCGGCGTTGTGCCATCATCAGTGTCGAGTTTGTTTTGATCTGTTGTTGTCGTTTGTCTTGTATTTATAGTCCGTAGGTACATGAGCAGGTACTGTCAAAGTTGATGCTTGTGTATATTTATGTGCATGTGCTGTGTGTTCATTCAGAACCGAGATTGGTTTTTACGGATCTATTTGTGAATTTGTGTATCACAGACGTACGTTGTCTCACTAGGGTTAAAGCAGGCCTAGGAACAATTTTACAATATTTCCACCTCTTTGGAATTTAGAGTGATGTAGCAATATGGTAAGCAGATGACATTTAACGATTAAATTACTCGGTAAAATTAGTTTGAGTGTATTAGGTTTTGAGTTGGGTACCGTATTTTTTACACATTCAAAAATACATCGCACTCACTCCTTTTATTTTCAAAGTTAGACCGACATGCAAAAACAGTTCAACAGCGAACAAAATCGCATCCATTCGCTGAAACTTATTACCGTGTCATAAAAGTGAACACTTGCATGGATATTTCGCGAAGAATATAATATTTTTTTTACATTACCCGCTGTAATAACAATGTAAAAGCTTGTCTGCAATAAAGAGTATATGTAACATGACACAACTCCAATTTTTGTATTATACGCCCTTTTTTAAAAAAAGGCATATAAACATTGTATAACTCATTTCCCTACACTATGATGAATATAGTCGGTGTTTATTTATTTTATGAAGGTGTATAGTTTATACTTATGTGTAAATATTTTGACATATATGAACGCATATTTTCAACATACAGTAGCTGCATATAAAATATTTTATTCATGACTATATATTTGCATGCATAAAAAAAAATAAATAAATGTAAGGCGCGATAACCTCCGAAGAGATCTAAGGCCGAGCTTCTCTTCCAATTTGCGTCGTGCTCCTCCTGATTTTACCTACAAATTGGCCGGACGGGACCTACATGTTTTATGCCGACTCCGAACGGCATCTGCAAGGCAGATAAGTTTTCACTGAGAGCTTTTCATGGCAGAAATACACCCGGAGCGCTTGCCAGTCACTGCCGAGGGGCGACCCCGCTTAGAAAAATTTTCTTCTAATTGAAAAACCTTATTTCTAAAATTTTGATGTTGCTTTGCCCGGAAGTTGAACCCAGGGCATATGGTGTGATAGGCGGAGCACGCTACCATCACACCACGGTGGCCGCCGCATGCATATTGCATGCATATTGCTATGAATATTAGCAGCACTATGGGGTACTGTCATCTCTAAGCCGATGCCAAGCAGTGACTTGATGCACATCAATAATTCAATAATTATGTCTACACATATGTACGTACACGCAGCGGAGAAGCAACGCACAAATACATGTAGATATCTCTGAGATATGCAATATAATTGTGGAAGTGTCGCTCACAAACACACGCGCATGAGCTGTGAGAGAAGCTATAAAAATTGTGCATCTGTAGTTACAGCTGAGAAACTTATAGCAGATAACCCAACTAGTAGATTCTAGAACAGAACCGCCTAGAAATGTCAACGAGTAAACCAACCAGTATAAAAGGCGATACCAGTAGAGGTGCACTAATCAGTTTCTATTAAGCACGCTATCTGTCGAGCAATAGTAGAGTTATTTATTGTGAAGCACATTAATAAATACCATTTTGCATTACTCGAACTTAGCAGAAGGTTGCAAATAAGCGGATTTGCAGTAAATTCGTTACAATATTTATTTGTATGAAGCGGCCCTCGGGGATTTAAGGGGTTGATGAGCGCCAGTACAGATTTGATTTTTCTTGACCAAGAGAGGACTTTACTTTTCAATTGACTACTCAGTCTAAAGTAGCACTTGCTAGTAAGAGTTATTCTCTATTTGACTTCTAAGTTGGGATTGTTTTTACTGTTAGTGCTGCTTCCCAAATAGACGAAATCTTTCACAGTATAGAATTCATGTCCGTCAACGGTGACGCTGCTGTCAAAGCGAAAATGCTCAACCAAATTGTTAAAACTAGGACATTCCAGTAGAAAACTGCATCCTTGCCTAGGAGGAGAATAAGGGGACATCTTTGAAAGCAAAGAACTGTTGATACAACAACAGGGCTTACCATTTTATCTTAAGATTTGAAAAAAAAGTACAAAAGTGTACGAAGGTGCGGTTCTAAATCGTATTTCAATACAATTCATTCCTGAATAGGGTCTCTATACATGGTTGCCATCCCTCATTATTATGTTTGTTACTCTGCATTTCGATACTTTCGCATATGAAACTTGGTACTTGCATGAGATGCTGCATTACTTATAAGTTTCTTCTTCTTCTTCTTCTTCTTAGAGATAAGTAGACTCTTTAAAGTTTTGGGGAGTTTTATCGATATTGATGGTGCTTTGCCGGATATTAATCTAGTACCTACGTTACAGAAAATATTAGGGTACTAGAACAACTACCGCAGGAATGATTCGATATAACTACGTTGAACCCTCTAGGTCATTGAACCCCTACCTTCCGTGAGGAGCCTGGAGTCGCCAAGGCCTAGCCTGAAAAATTAGTCGCCACGGGCACGTGAGGTTGGCAGTTGTGTTGGAGAAGCTATAAGCTGCTCGTTGAAAACCCCTGCATTATAAGCACACTTATTTAGGTGTTGCCACCTGTTATATTTTTACGAGGTTGTCACCTATTTGCCACAACTTTTATAAAATTAAACATAATATGCCAATTATGGTATAACACGAAAGAGTTGTCATGTCGTATTTTAATAGAAATATTTATAAGTAAAGTCGACACTCAGAGTTGCCACCTAAGTTTATTTAAATAATTTTGTATATCCGTTTCTATTTTGAAAATGAGTTGATACAATTGAATAAAATTTTGATGATAAGCAAAACGCTACATTTTAATCTCTTTTACTTGAATGTTGCAACTTAGAAAGCGTTGACAAGGTTGCCACTTAATTCAAATAATTGAAAACTTAATATATATAAATATGCCAATTATGGTATAACTTACTTCCTTACTTAATAGGCGCTTAACCGTTTAAATGTTTATGGCCGTCCAACGAGGCGCGTCAGTCGCTTCTTGTCTCTGCCAACCGGCGCCAATTGGTGTGACCAAGGGATTTTAAATAATTTTCTACCTGGTCCTTCCAGCGGAGTGTGGTATAACACGAAAGGTTTTCATGTCGTATTTTAATAGAAATATTTCTAAGTAAAGTAGTTACTTAGAGTTGCCACCTAACGTTATTTTAATTATTTTGTATTCCCGATTCTATTTTGAAAATGATTTAGTAAAATTGCATAAAATTTTGATGATAAGCAAAACGCTATATTTTAATCTCTTTTACTTAAATGCTGCAACTTAGAACGCATTTACAAGGTTGCCGCTTTATTCAAATAATTGAAAACTAAATAAATAAGGTTTGTAATCAAAATGTTGCTGATCTTAAAATAATATTTTAAGTTTATTTTCTATTAAAGGGTGAGCATTGTAGCAATTTTTTAATTAAGTCCGGCATTTTTGTCGGAATTTTGTGTCCGGATTCAATCTTGCCGGGATCATGTATGGTCTGAACTTGGTCGTTGGATTATCCGTGGTAAGAATTTGGTCATGTACGTCATGATTCTGAATTTTAGCTGTTTTATAAGTCGGGTTTATATTATATACCCATTTTTATAACTACATAATTTTTCGCAGAGAAAGTTTGGCTTTTTAGCTTAAAAAAGGTTATCTTCGTTAAAATACCGAACAGCCTACGTACGTTCATATACATTAACCTAGGTCGATTAGTATGGACGAAAAATAACCGATATCGCCATCGATTTTTCAATAGGATTTGGGCTCAGGAAAAAAAGTTCCACTACGCATACCCAAAAAAATAATTTTCGAGCCTGCAAAAACAAAAGACGAAAGGGTAAATTTTTCGACCAAAACGCTCCCCAAAAACCCAAAAAATATTTTTTTTCTTCAAAAAACTGTTTTAAAAACTTGGCGATAACAGTGTTAAAAAAAATATTTTTTGGGTTTTGGGGAGTGTTTTGGTCGAAAAATTTACCCTTTCGTCAGTTTTTTTTGCAGGCTCGAAAATTATTTTTTTTTGGGTATGCGTAGTGGAACTTTTTTTCCTGAGCCCAAATCCGAAAAATCAATGGCGCGATATCGGTTAATAAATTGACGCAGTCTAATATACATACATATGTATAAGCATATATTTATGGTTCTCCAAACTGAAATAAATGTCCAAATAAAAAAAATGTGTTAAAAATATTATGTTTACTTACTGCCCGCGTGATGTGTGCAACAACAATGTAACCAATGTGCTAGCGCCAGGACACGTGCAATTGTTGGCGAGTAGCGCATATTTGAATTCATCCTCGCAGACGACATGCTCCGCAAATTTCACGTGTAGTTTGTGCTCTGGTCTGTCGTCGTTAATCAGCGGTAAGTGGTGGACGAACAATGGTTGGACAAAAAAACAGCAAACGAACCGAATAAAAAATGTGACAATACATACGCAAATGGAAATGGACGAATTATTTAGTAGCCCAAAAATCCACAAAAAATCATTCAATGTAACAAATGTGACAATCCATGGAATTCAGTTGGTTTTGTTCATTTCGAGGTCGCATCATTTAGGAAGTGGAGCGTGGAGCACAGAATTAATGAAAAGAAGAGAATAACAATAGAATGAATTAATTAATTAATTATAATTGCTACTTTTTATAAAGAAACAAACATACAAAAACTACATAAAAACAAGTAAGGTTGTCTAAATTCGGGTGTAACCGAACATTATATACTCAGCGTGAGTTTCAATTGTACAGTTCATTTCTGATAAATTACTTATTTGAATTGTGTTACAAGGGTTTAATTTTTTTTGAGGCTCTAGAAATGTTGTGTAACACTTGATCGGAATAGGGGCGTGGCACCGCCCGCTAAGAAAACTGTCTCACAACTTCCTCTTATAATAAATCTTGGTAAGTGAACTATCATTGGTACAAAACTTTTTTTCGCTAAAATATAGCTTATTATTCTAGTCCATGATCCTTTTAAACATCCTCTATATATAAAAGTGGGCGTAGTCTTTAACCGATCTCGTCCAGTTTTACTAGAAATATTTCCTGCTATAAGGAAAATATGTGCACCCAATCTTATTACGATCTATTAATTTTTCTTTGAGTTATGGGTCCCGATTCTTGGAATCTGCTTGGTCAAAACATGGTCGGTGCCACGCCCACTCTCATAAATTTGAATTTTTTGCTTTTTCTGCTTATAATTCCACTTGGAAAATGAAACATCATAGATATAAAGCTCGTTTTTGCAAAGATATAGCTTATTTTACTCATCCCCGATCATTTTTAAAATCTTTTATATAAGAGTGGGCGTGGTTCTTAAACGATTTCTTTAAATTGTCTTCGAAGCAGTTTTTATAGTAAAGGCAACATCTCTGTTGAATTTTGTTATGATAGGTTTAAAGGTTTTTAATTTATGATTAGTAATATTTGTAAAATTGAGTGGGCGGTGCCACGCTCGTTTTCAAAAAGTTTTTAAAATTTGTATCAAGAGTCTCAATATCAGTCCATCAATCAAATTTCAACATTCTGGGTGTATTATTTACTTAATAATCAAAATATCACAAGCGAGGGGTGCCACACCCGTTTTCAAAAAGTTTCAAAATTTGTATCAATAGTCTCAATATCAGTCCAGCCACCAAATTTCCAACATTCTAGGTATATTATTTACTTAATAATCAAAATATTATATATGCAAAAAGTGGGCGTGGTTATCTTCCGATTTCGCTCATTTTAAATAGCTATGGGAGATGTATGCTAAAGAACCTATATACTAAACTTCAATAATATATCTCAATATTCGACATTGTTTTTGGTTTATTTGAATTCCATATTTTCTTCGCCCTTTTTTGGGAAGGTTACCGCGTTTGCAGATGACCTAGCTATAGCATATAGTTCAACGAACTATCTAGATTTGGTAGTAGGTATCAACTATGATGTTCATTAGACTGGGTTGGCCCCCATACAAAAAAAAAGTTGCTAATGTCCACCTAAATTTAAAGATTATGTTGAGAGGGTTTCGGAAAATTTTTTTAAAATTTTTTTGTATCCTTCGAAATACAGCCGAAAAGATTTTTTCGTTATAACTTGGTTATTTGACATCCGATTTTTAAATTGATATGTCATTATTTTGGCCTTGAGAAGCTTCACATTTCCGTTTAATATCCTTTTAAGCCAGGCATGGTTAACCAACGAACCGATATCATTTCGTTACGATAATTAACGTTAATAAACGAAACAAAGTCATTTCGTTTCGTTTATTAACGTTAAGAACGTCAAGTTAACGAAATGATTTTGTTTCGTTTTCTGCCATATCAAAACGAAATCAAATCGTTTATGCTGGCAAAGCTGATTGATGGCGTAGTCATTAAAGGTGAAAGCATTAGCCAAGCTGATTGCAACTTTTCTCATGAATTTTGACAGTACGAACATTTCTCAGAGTATTTTTGACATTACCACCAACGAATTACACAAACAAATTACATGGAGTTTGTGGGTATGTCCGCTCGCTGTTACCACCTTACGGCTTCACCCGTGGCTATAGCATTGCCAGCACAATTCAAACATAAAGTATCACGTTTTTGTTAACGTTTTTAACGTTAACGAAAGCTTTTCGTTTCGGTTAAAAACGAGATACAATTTATCTTGATAATTTCTTTATCGATAATATTTCGAAGTGTTTCAACGGAAACGGTGGAAATTTTTTGATAAACGATTAGCTTAACGTTAAGGTGCGTCCCTGTTTTAAGCTATGAAGTCGTTTTCACATGATCACGTCAGCTAACACCACTTTTTTTTGTAGAGTTCGAGTCTTAAGTAAACAAAATACCAACTCCGTTTTTCAAAGTTTAGCCTCCAAAAAATAGATATCGGCTTTCGAAGTTCGAAATTCTACATTTCGAAATTTTATTTATTTTTTGTTAACGCGTTCAGCAAATTGAAAAAGTAAAACTGTGGTCGTGGTCCGCTCTTTTCCCTTATTTGAAGGGCTGAATTGTTTTTTTGAGCAAATTGGTATAACAGCTGTGTTATACGAGGTGAAAATTCAGAAGTCCGAGTCGGACTTTTCACCTCGTATAACAGCTGTTATACCAAATTTTTCAAAAAAGAATTCAGCCCTTCAAATAAGGGAAAAGAGCGGACCACTACCACATATTTGGCATATCTTTATTTACTTTTTTTCAATGCAAACCCCAATAATAATTTTTCCTTCAAAAATATCATGTGTTTCAGGTCTAAGTATAATAAGAATTAGGTAAAATAACAGTTGCAATAAATATTGAAAGTGCTATAACTTCTTTGTTTATTATTTTAGTAATATGGTTTCAAAGCAACATTTTCTGGAATTTTTAAGTACTTTCGTAAGGAAAAAAGGATACTTTAGTTCAACTTTGTTAGCTGACGTAATCATGTGAAAACGACTTCATAGCTTAAAAGGACATTAAACGGAAATGTGAAGGCTTTCAAGGCCAAAATAATGACATATCAATTTTAAAAATCGGACGCCAAATAACCTAATTACAACGAAAAAACCTTTTCGGCTTTATTTCGAAGGATAAAAAAATAAAACAAATTTTTTCCGAAACCCTCTCAACATTATCTCTAAATTTAGGGGCGGACAATAGCAACTTTTTTTCGACCCAGTCTAATGTTCATCTGTTGAGAGTGTGGTTTGTTACACATAAAATGATTGTCAGCAGTAAAGCAAAGATGATGTGTTACGATTTACATTCGAAAATCTTTCCCGATATTGATATTATATTCCACGCCACTGTCTGCGAACATTTTGCTCTAAACAATTTGTTGTGCTCTGGAACATGATATAATTCTGAAACAACTTGCAGCGACAAGTGTTTTCCAATTGAAAGAGTTAAAGTCTTTCAATATCTGGGAATTTCTGTGGACCAATCCTTAAGTTGGTCGACACATATTTCTCACCTGAAGTCCTACATGCGATCTACAGTTCGCTATTTTTATAGTATGAGGAAGATATGTTCAAACGCAATGCTTAGAACAATCTACTAAGCGTTCGTTCACTCAAGGCTTCAATATGGAATATGCTGGTGGGGTGTACTTCTCACAATAATATCCAGCAACTTCTTATTACTCAAAAATGTTTCATAAGGAAGATATGAACGTTAACCGTTTTCACCACAGCATGGACTTCTTCAGGGAGTTGAAAATTCTGTCGGTAAAACATATGTACTATTATAAAACCTTAAAAATATTTTTTATTCGCTGTGGGTATTTACACAGCCTTGTTTCGGATGACTATATCTTGAGGCAAAACGCCGACTTTTTGTTGTTCCCACTTCTCGTACTACTCATTTTAATAACGTCTTTACTATCGTTTCTTGTAAAGTCTTCAATAGGATACCTGCGACTATGGTGTCATTAGGAATTTGCGAGAGTTTTTAAAAAATGTTAAATCATTTTTATTAGAGCTATCACACGACGAGATCAAAACTTTGCTGAACCCTGTTACTTAGTGAACTGAAACCAAAAATATAATTTTTAATGTTTTATTATTTTCATTATTTAACTCATTGAACATACAGCTTGTCTCTACCTTCACCCCACACATATCGTACATGTTCATTAAACGTAATTTTTGACGGCATTCAACACTAAATTTACATACCATTTTACAGAATGCCTTACTTTTCTTTCCTTTATTACTAATTTTATTAATTTAATTTAAGTTCCTATTTTATACATATATGTAAAAAACTTATTGAAAGAAAATGAATAAACTAATCTAATCTATCATCTAATCTAATATAATCTAATCTAATCTAATCTAATCTAATCTATCAATTATAATCTAGTCTAGTCTAATCTAATCTAATCTAATCTAGTCTGATCTAATCTAATCTAATAAATCTAATCTAATCTAATCTAATCTATAACTAAACTATCGTGTGCACAGACAGACGGTTGGATGGATTTTGATATATGAAAGTCTATATCTATCTTGATTCCTTTATACCTGTACACCAAGATTTATACAATCAATGTTAACATGCTCTGTGTGCAAAGCACGCTGAGTATAACAATTAACAATTAGAGTAACATAACCTAAATTGTGGCATTACCAATAAGTTGGAAGACAACAATGAAATGATACATTTTGTATTTCTGTCTCTTGAGCCCTTTACAACCGCTAACCACCCCACAGTTTAACAATGCATTCTTTGTTGTTGGATTTATAGTGCCACTTGCAGCCGCTATCAGCGCCCATTTATCATTGCGAGTAATTGCATGTCGTTGGTTCACTTCCACGGTGTTTAATGTATCAAATGTTTTGTGCTGCTACGAACGAACTCCGCACTGGTAAGCCATTGAAAAACGACGTTGTTTAGTAAGATTAATGGGACTTAATTCGGCGGTTCGAGCGCGTATCGCACTAGCTCCGCTCTGTAGTAGGTTAGGTTTTATTATTTCTTTGTTTATTTGAATTGAATTGAGGTCGAAGTGGAACTTTTGAAAGTTACAAGAAAACTTGTGATTTTTAATTGTATTTAAATTTGTTTCACTGTAGCTAACCTTTGCGGTTTCAATTGAGCGATATTAAGTGGATTATTATTTAGAATATTGCTCATTGATAAATCAAAAGACTTGAGGGCTCAAAGAGAGACAAATAAATGCATTCAGTGAGCTTAATCGCTCTTTACGTGGTTTTTGATAATTTGTTGAATGCAGAGGTTTGAAGAACTTTTAGACATAGATTATTATCATGCCCCTTCGAGAAGTTCAAATGATGATTTTACGCTTGGTGACCTTGAAATAGTTTTTAGGGATATTTCGGGATCTCGTCGGCGTCATTTCGAGATGACCCCTTCCGGGATCATTTGGGTTTCCACTGAATATCATTTTAAGACCTCTTAGGGGTCGATTCGGAATCTATGAACCCCAAACATTTTCGAAGGTATCTCGTAGCGAGCCCGAAGGGATACCCGAAATGAACCACCAATGAAACCAAAGTCACCTCTCAATTAATCCCAAAATGACCCCGAAAAGACCACGGATTAGAGCTCTAGTCATCCCAAAACGAGCTTCAATTGATTCCGAAGTGATCATGAAATAATCCCAAAATTATCACAAATCGTCGGTAATATCCTCTAACGGAGTCCAAGGAAATTGTCAATTTCAACAGGGGCGGACCATAGGGAGATTAATAGTTTTATTGGTATTAGTGGCGTAGGTTTCACATTACAGTTGAAAATATGGTTGATGTCAAGTGGGTGAGGGCCTACGCAGATGAGCTGTGGCAGTGATACATTTCTAGAAATCGTGCGCAATATTTTCAAGACTTCTCTGAACCTGGTTGCTAGGCGGTTGAGACATGTAGACTGGCCATCAATCTTGGAAAAACGGAACTGGTTTTGGAACTGGAGAGGACGTCTGCGAGGAAGTGCTGCTCGTACTTTCCGATTTTATACAGGATGCTTTGATGAACACCAATGTGAATGACAGGGCTATTAAGGCTGATGTTTCCTAGTATTACTGCGTCAGATCATCCATAGGAGGTGGAATCTCTTGCAGAGAGCAGCACATTATCTCTATTAGATGGTTGTGGTGCCGATTCTGATCTATGGCGTGTTGGAAAATTTGAACACAATGGACGCGCGAGTATTACCAACACGTACAACGGACAGAGCTTTAAGACGTAAGCGGCGCTCTTGGAACAGCTCCTTCCTTAGCATTGAATATCGTGCTCCCTCCAGGGTGGATGTTGCCTGTACGGCTCATAAATATCTGCATTGAATTGTGCTGACATCGAAGATAGTCTGAAGAACCTGATAATGCAAGCGATTGCTGTCATGGGTACAACTAAAACGAATGAAGATATTTGTAGGGTATTCGGAGGTCCGTTTGCCTCATGAATAGATGGGCCCCAATTCAGCTCAAAAGATAGTTTTTCGTAGGTGGCGAGATATTTCTGACCCAATAGTGTAGGATAGAATGCGGGCTGCAAAAAATATTGGGCTATTACTTCTGCAACCTAGATATGAGGCAAAGGGCACCATCATGGCCAAAGCCGCGTGACTGGTTGGGCCCTATAAGGTTATTTTCTCCTACATGTGCCCTGCTAAGGTCGTATTTATGTCTCCATTACCCCTCTTACTAAACGGTTCGATCTGCGGGGCCCAGCTGCTTTCACTCCACCTTCCATTGTCACCTTGTATGTGAAGTACATATATGGAGGCGGGGGTGTTCATTGAGTGAGTCAGTACTAGCCTAGGCTGTTATTATTTTCTTTATAGATGACATGACACACATGAGCATCTACCAACGTTTACTATGCCTAAATGGGCAGCCCCTTCCGTTATCACCTACGCTCTCATCCCGACTCCACTATTGGTATTTCTCAGTCTATCTGCCGACATTGGCTGCCGCGCAAATCCACCTTTGGCGCCCGATATTATAACGCCCCACATACTACGACCAATGAACATCGTTCAGCTGTTTCTCAAACTTTTTCGTTCCGTTGTTTCTACTGCCACCACTTTCCTTCGCATACCACTACTTAGCTGTTGTTTAAACATTACCGTTCCATCCCATCACTGCTTTTCTTGATCGCCGACAGTGGTTCGACAATCTCCACAATTATCTACCCAATTCTTGTCGCAGACGCCGTTCTTACAGTCCGGGGGTTATCGAAAAGGCTCTTAGAGTCGGAATGGATCTGTCTAACTGTTTCCATAGAAAGCTTATTTTAAGAACTACTGCTTGTATAGGCTGCAGCAGGATGGACGAGATCTTCCTAGTCACATTTCAAGTGGTTTCTTGCACTAATTTGGGATTTGGTGCAGAAGTAAAGGAAGTTGTACGTCTGACGGCAGTTGCCTTGATAGGCAATTATTGTGAAGGTCAAAATATTAATCGTTTTGAACAATTCAGTTGAAGCTAATCTAAGAATGAAATTAAAAATACATAAAAAAGTTGTCAGAAACTCACCTAAATATTTGTACATATTGCGGCACACTCGGTGCAAAATCCTTAACTGCCCACGAACGCAATATCGTGTGCTCGTCGGCTGCAGTCTTATCAGCATAGTTGCGAGCGGCGAGTATAAAACACGCCTCAGCCTCATTCATGCGTGCACGCGCCAAATCACCATCCTTTAAACAGGAACCCTAAAAATAAAAGGAAAAAAGTCACAAAAGACCAAAAACGAAAACGTGAAATATCAAAGCAGAAACAAACATTGAGTCAAATTAGGTTTGGTTAAGCAAACGAGCAAACATGCGGAATAACTGACTATAGTCACGCCTACACAGTTAGGCATAAATTATGCGCTTCAGCCAACATCAGTGTTTAAAAGAGGGGTAGGAGATCAATGAAGAATTCAAGTTTGTATCGCAAGCTACTCACCTGAATATAAATGACGCGTTGCGCCCAAATTGGCACCTGCAATATCATACGCATTGTTGTATCCAATTCCATTGGACTCAACAGCACCACATAGTAATCTTGTAGTAATGGATGTGCATAAAATTCGTTGAGGAAGTCCATGATTGTATCCGCATGTAGAGTTGTTGAACAGACGACTACATGTTTTTCGCTCTGCGCTCGATGAGATGAGTAGCTACCGCCCAATTTTTGTCGCTCCATCCATGTAAAGGCCAATTGTTCGAACTGTAGGCAGTGTACGTACGGATAGGCAAAAAATAAAAAAGAGAGATATTAGAGAAAGGTAAAGTAGATTGTATTGTAAAAGCGAGGTGAGTTGTATACAATTCCTAGTATTTTTGGAAGGTAGGATCGGAAAACAATAAACAAACGATATGCTACCGATATACTTACTAGACTACTCTTGCAAAGCCTGACCCTCCATACCAGTTCTTTCACTTCATCAGGCACTCAATCCCTTTGTTCTTCCTTATTCCCCCTAAATTGTTATAAATACGTCCTTCTTTTCCGTGTCTTCTATTTGCCCTTCATTTCCATTAACTTTACCCATCCCTTTTTTTCTTTCTCCCCTTTCCCTTCATAACTCCTTCAATTCTTCTTTTATTTCTGTTTCAGTTGCAATTTCACTTCATTTCTGCATTCGTATTTCTTTTCCTATTCCTGTTCCTATTCCTATTCATTCCTATTCCTATTCTATTCCTATTCTATATTCCTATTCCTATTCCTATTCCTATTCCTATTCCTATTCCTATTCCTTTTCCTATTGCTATTCCTATTCCTATTTCTATACCTATTGCTATTCTTATTCATATTAATATTCCTATTCCTAATCCTATTCCTACTTCTATTCCTATCCTATTCTATTCCTATTCCTATTCCTATTCCTATTCCTATTCCTATTCCTCTTCTTATTCATATTCTCATTCCAACCCGTATTCCTATTCCTACTTCTATTCCAATTCCTACTTCTATTTCTATTTCTATTCCTATATTTCATTTACTTTTCCTATACCTATTCCAATTCCTGTTTCTTTTCCTATTCCTATTTCTGTTCCTATTCCTTTTCCTATTCAGATTCAGATTCCTATTCCTATTCCAATTCCTATTTCTATTCCTATTCCTGTTCTTATTCCTATTTATATTCCTATTCCTTTTCCTATTTCTATGTTCATGTTCCTATTCCTATTTCTTTTCTATATCTATATCTGTTCTAATCTGATTCGTATTTTTATTCCTATTCAAATTCTTATATCTGTATTCAAGGGTCGATTCGTATTTCTATTCCTATTTCTGTTCCTATTCCTATTCCTATTCCTATTCCATTCCTATTCTATTCCTATTCCTATTCCTATTCCTATTCCTGTTCCTATTCCTACTCCTGTTCCTATTCCAATTCCTATTCCTAATCCTATTCCTTTTCCTATTCCTATTCCTATTCCGATCCTATTTCTATTTCTATCCTATTCCAATTCCTATTCCTATTCCTATCCTATTCTATTCCTATTCCTATTCCAATTCCTATTCCTATACCTATTTCTATTCCTATTCCTATTCCAATTCCTATTCCTATTCCTATTCCTACTCCTGTTCCTATTCCTAATCCTATTACTATTCCTATTCGTATTCATATTAATATTCTGATTCCAATTCGTATTCCTATTCCTACCTTTATTCCTATTCCTACTCCTATTCCTATTTCTATTCCTTTTCCTATTCAGATTCAGATTCCCTATTCCTCTTTCTAATCCTGTTCCTATTCCTATTCTTATTTTTTTGTATACAGTCTTATGCGCTTACCTACTCGCAATTATGTCTGTCTTCAGTAGTCATATCAGTACGAATGACGAGTGAAAGGCAAAGAGTGTAAATAAGACTAGAATTTGCGATTGAAACAAAACTACAACAAAAAACATTCGAACGTGTCATCAAGATGGGTGGGTGGCTGTTGCCTGTCAATCAACAGCAAGGACGACAACAACAGTTAATACATGTTAGTTGCGTGGGTCAGTTTTATTAGGCATTCAAGTGATGTTTGGCAACGCGACTGATGGTTGACTGAATATTTGCCGGGTGCTGATTCGCTTCGTGTCGTTCATTGTTAGTTTGCCAATCTCGTTTCACCTGTTTTGCATTTAATTTTCTATTTACAAAAACTGAATTTTTCCCAATGAAATTGTAAAAGCATTCGAATGCAAAAAAGAAAATTCAATAAAAGGTGTTTAAAAACGGCAATGGCAACTTAACGACAAATTTGTAAAATTGATCAGATGGAAGGTGTTGTCATTGCCTTACACAATTTTAAAACAAGTTCCCATCCTTCGCACTTACGCTCCTTTTTTCGTTCTCTTAATCTTAGATTAACCGACCTCTACGCTTTGGCGACGTCGAGTACGGAAGAACATTTAATGATAAGCTGTACGAGCTCTACGTATATATCAACATAGTTCAGCGAATTCAATCGCAGTGGCACGATGGCTAGGCCATGTCATGCGAATGAAAGATGGCACTCCGGCTAAGAAAGTATTTTTATCGGAACCCACCTATGGAAGCAGGGGAAGAGGGCAGGCCCCCACTCCGCGAATTAAATTCCTTTGGAGTGACCGATTGGCGCCATTTAAATAAATATATATAATGCGCGATTACCTCCGAAGAGACTTTAGGCTGAGCTTATCTTCCAATTTGTGTCGCGCTCGAACTTGTTTGATTCCGACTCCCAACGACATCTGCAAGGCAAATGAGTTTTCACTGAGAGCTTGGCGCCAGTTAGCAGAGTGAAGAAGCGACTGGCGCGCCTTTTTGGCCGACCATAACAGTTTAAACGGTTAAGCACCAATTAAGTAAGTAAGTACGTAACCCCTTTCTCTTTCATTCTATATCTCTCATTTCCTCTCGCCGTTACTGGGACTCTCTCATTCTCTCGGTTTTTCCGCCACAAAGACTGCATCGAGGTCCCTACTCCTGTCTATCTACCTTGATTTTTCTTAATCTGTTTTTTGTCTCCGTCGCTCTTTCTATCTCCGTCTCCTATTCTTCCTCCGTTTTCATCTCCAGCTCTTCATCATTGTACGAATCCATCTCCTTCTCCGGCCCATGTCCATTTCTTTCGCCCTCCCTGTCTTCATTTCATCCTCTGTCCCCGTCTTCATTTCCTCTTCCCTCTACATCGCATCTGAATTTCGGCTTCCCTTCTATAACCTATTCCTTCTCCTCCTACGTCCCCGTCTCTATCTCTATTGCCCGTCTTCATCTCCATATGCATTTGCTCTCCTTCTTCCATCTTCATATCCTCCTCCGTTACCGTATCAATCTCCTATGTATGTCCCCGTCTTCATCTCTATTTTATAGTATTAGTCTCCATCATATGCTTATCCGCCTCCACCTTCGTCTTCATTTTTGGTCTCTGCATTCGATTTTGTTTGCGTCACCATATCCTCCTCCTTCCTGGTCTCCATCTCAATTGTCCATTCCCGTCTCTATCGTTCGTCCCCGCCTTCACATTCTTCTCCATTGTCAGTCTCTACATTCGATTCCTCCTCCGTTTACGTCTACATTGTTCGCCTCCATTTTCAATGCTGGTTTCCGTCTCAAATATCTATCACCGCCTCTGCCTCCGCCTCCGTTTTCGCCTCCGTGTCCATTGTCCATCTCCATCTCAACCTTCATTGCTCGACTCCGGCTAAATTTCTATTGTTCATTTCCATCTTCATTGCTCGTCCCTGTATTCATAGTCCGTATCTGTATTAACAGTTTCCATCTTCATTGTCCGTCTCTGCCTCTATTCCGCTTACGTCTGTATTTTCCAGCTCAATTCCCATCTCTCTTTCGTCCATCTCCATATTCATCGTCCGTCCCTGTATCCATTGTCCGTGTCCTCCTTTACAGTCTCTTCTCCATTGTCCCTCTCCGCCTGCACCATCGCCTCCATCTCGACTTCGTCTATTGTCCAACTCCATCTTCATTTTTCGACTTTTCACTATCGTACGTCTCCATCTTCATTGCCTGTCTCCTTCTCCATTGCAGGTATCTGTTTCCATTATCCATACCCGTCTTAATTGTACACTTGCGTTACCTCCTCCGTCTTCGTTCCAATAGTTCGTGACAGTCTGCATTGTCCGGATCCGTATTCGCCTGTGCCCCTGTATACATAGCTCGTCTACGTCCCTTTTGTACGTCCTCGTCTTGCGTCTGTCTTGGTCTCGATCACTTTTTTCCGCCTCCGAGCGAGTGATATTAGTGATAGCCCATAAGAAAAACGGTGTTATCATGCAAGTTGGGTTTTAGCACTAGAACTATCTAAATTCAATAAAAATGCTTATCAGCCCTACACCATAACCTTAACCTAGAGGTCGAGTAATTTTTTTGCTCCAAATTACAACACCCTTAACAACAATACCAAAAATATTCGTGCCGTACAGTAGCCAATCAAGATGTATTTTCAGTCTTTAACTGCGCACTCTAAGCCGTTATGCAGAAATTTAATTTTCACAATTTCTCTATGCACTCACACGTCAACAACACACAAGCTTGTATGAAGGATCCTTTTAATATACTCTCAAAAAGGAACGAAAAATGTGCGAAAAGTTAATAACAAAACTTTAAACATTTCACATTCCAATGCAATCTTCTAGGTCTTACTCAACAGCGCTTACTTGTTTTGACGCCTAATTGCTTTACTCACTTCCCCCTCCCTGCTATGTATCAGAAGAAGGCTACTCTTGTATGACAGCAAACGTTTACTCTTCCAGCATGGAAGATAGTAGCTGTGCTTACGGCAAAAAGTTTACAAGACTAAATTGACATGACTTGGGGAAAAACGGGCAATTAGAACGTTTTCGAAAGATTGAAATAATAAACTTTGCTGTAGTCACTGAGTGTGTGATTTCTAACAGTATTTTCAAAGAGCTTTTCCTTTTTTTAAATTAAAGAATGGTACTTTTAAGGGAAATACTAAATAGGGAAAGAATGTGTTAGCTATAACACATAAGAAGCGACCGTCGTAAAAGTCGGCAGTAAGCTCGTTGCCTTCACTGTGTTTCATAAACTGTAGAGGACGAGTCGGTCGAGCATTTTATGCATATCTGAGCCGCTTTTAAATGGAACAAGAATACGACTTTGACTCAGAAGTGTAACTTCGTTATTGACTGAGACTCTTTTTTGTGGAGAAGGAGGCATACAAGCATTTTCAGTATATCCGCCTTACTTTCGATAGAAAGATTTGGATCGGCAGTGTAAGTGTTGGATTTATTGCACTTCCTGCTTGGAACAAGACAGCGAAGCGCTTTCTGATGTGATACCAAGAATTATATATATTCTTTAAACGGGCAGAGAAAGTAAACGAGCTTCTGATGGATCTAGAATCAGGAGCTGTCGAGTGATGGCCTACGCGGATGACTTTGCAACCATTATTAAAGTTAAATTTTCGGAAATCCTTTAAGATATTTTGCAAATCTACATGGACTTGATGACAAGATGGACTAAGTCAGGCAATCAACCATGAAAGAATGGACCTAGGTAAGAAATTGGCTGGGAAGGCCGCAATTGTCTTGCACTGCTGCAGGGGGACCATTGGTACGAGCTGGGGACGCTTGTCAAGGGCAGTATTCTACAAAATGTCATGGTAAACATACATTCTGTGTGGGATTGGGAGAAATAGTTAATAAGGGCCAGTGAACTGGTAAACTGGTTCACGGATGGGTTCAGCTTGAACGCGATGGTTGGCGGAGAGATTTTCTGTCAGGGCCTTTATGTAAACCACAAGTTTTGAGTTGCCTGATCCATGTAGTGTTTTTAAGCGGAGGTTGCCGCAATTAAGGATAAGGTGCGTGGGATGCTGAACCGTGCTACAATCATTAAGCATCTACTCTGGTAGCTAAAATGAAACTAAGGCTTAAGCCTGTGGTTCGGTTGAGGTTGGTATGGTAATGCTTGAACTCGCTTGTGCTTGCGTCGAACTATTTAAATATTAAAATCATCTGCGTCCGAGGACATAGCAATATACCAGGCAACTGTCAGGTAGATCTGCTAGCGCGCATGAGCACCAATAGATGGCTGTGCGGAAAACGGAGTACACCTGGCCACATGGGGTCTGCTCTCTTGCAGGGTAACGAGATATTGCCGGAAGTGGATAGCAAGCGGTCTGTTGAAATTGTTCCGTTCACCAATCCTTATCTGTTAATGGGCAGTGGGGGTTTTGAAGGGTCAAGGAAGAAGCGACTTGCTGGGCGGTCATAACCGTTTAAACGGTTAAGCTCCAATTAAGTAAGTAAATTTAAAGCAGATGAAAACGCTTGATTAGTTTTTTATACTCAGCGTGTTTTGCACACAGAGTATATTAACTTTGATTGGATAACGGTTGGTTATACAGGTATAAAGGAATCGAGATAGATATAGACTTCCATATATCAAAATCATCAGGATCGAAAAAAAATTTGATTGAGCCATGCCCGTCCGTCCGTCCGTCCGTCCGTTAACACGATAACTTGAGTAAATTTTGAGGTATCTTGATGAAATTTGGTATGTAGGTTCCTGGGCACTCATCTGAGATCGCTATTTAAAATAAACGATATCGGATTATAACCACGCCCACTTTTTCGATATCGAAAATTTCGAAAACCGAAAAAATGCGATAATTCATTACAAAGACGGCTAAAGCGATGAAACTTGGTAGATGGGTTCACGTTATGATGCAGAATAGAAAATTAGAAAATTTGGACAATGGGCGTGGCACCGCCCACTTTTAAAAGAAGGTAATTTAAAAGTTTTGCAAGCTGTAATTTGGCAGTCGTTGAAGATATCATAATGAAATTTGGCAGGAACGTTACTACTGTTACTGGATATCTGCTAAATAAAAATTTGCAAAATCGAATTAGGAGCCCACTTTAAAAAAAATATTTTTTTTAAGTCAAATTTAAACAACAAATTGAATATCTTTATAGTATATAAGTAAATTATGTCAACATTCAAATCCAGTAATGATATGGTGCAACAAAATACAAAAATAAAAGAAAATTTCAAAATGGGCGTGGTTCCGCCCTATTTCATTTAATGTATCTAGAATACTTTGAATGCCATAAGTCGAACAAAAATTTACCAATCCTTGTGAAATTTGGTAGAGGCATAGATTCTATGACGATAAATGTTTTCTGTGAAAATGGGCGAAATCGGTTGAAGCCACACCCAGTTTTTATACACAGTCGACCGTCTGTCCTTCCGGTCGGCCGTTAACACGATAACTTGAGCAAAAATCGATATATCTTTACTAAACTTAGTTCACGAACTTATCTGAACTCACTTTATCTTGGTATAAAAAATGTCGGAAATCCGACTATGACCACGCCCACTTTTTCGATATCGAAAAAAATGCCATAATTTTATACTAAATACGAAGAAAGGGATGACACATGGTAATAGGATTGGTTTATTGACGCGAAATATAACTTTAGAAAAGACTTTGTAAATATAGTTGTCTCGAAAAGCGTCCACCTATAGAACTAAAGCCCACTCCCTTTTAAAGTACTCACTAACACCATTCATTTCATACCCATATCATACAAACACATTCTGGAGTCACCCCTGGTCCATCTTTATGGAGATATCCCGAAAAGGCGTTCACCTATAGAACTAAGGCCCACTCCCTTATGGCGATATTCCGAATGGCGTCCACCTATAGAACCATGGCCTACTCCTTTTAAAATAGTCTTTAATACCTTCCATTTGATACCCATATCATACAAAGACATTCCAGGGTTACCCTAGGTTCATTTACCTACATGGTGATTTTCCCTTATTTGTCTCAAAAGCTCTCAGCTGAGTATGTAATTTCGGTTACACCGAACTTAGCCTTCCTTACTTATCATTATAGCTAATCTTCATCTTACATCTTTTGGCCATTCATTCGCTAACTCGTCCATATTCGTTAATTCAACTAACAGACAGAGTTTTTCATTAATGGAAATAAAATTGCTACGTTTGTAAAATAAATGAGTTTTTTTCATGGAAATCCATTACATAATTAACTTTTTCTGCAAAATATTAACTCAACCGAAAAAGTCACATTAATATACGAGTTTCGTGCCATAATTTAATACTGAAAAGTAATTTGCTGTGAAAACGTTTCATGTCTATTATTAAATAAGTTGACGTTAATAATATTGAAATGGCCTAATTAAATAATGTAAATATTTTTTCTATTAAAATTTGTGAGTATGTGATAATGACGCACTGAGCGGCATCTGGAAGACCGTGTTTTGTTTACAGTACGAAACGATCCGATTCTTATTTGAAATGAGGAGCAAGTGTAGAAAGGAATTAAAACTTGGGTTCTTTATAGTCCAAAGGATCTCAGATTTTGTTAAACAAGGACATAGTTAAAAGAAATCAAAATCAAACGAAATTAGGCTTGCATGTTGCAGACTGCCGGTTCGATGTATAGTTAAGAAGTTGTCTCTTGTATGGGGTTCTGAATATTGTGTTATTGTTGTAGCGACAAAGGCACTTCCCGAAGGCTTTGGGGAGTGTTATAGATGTTGATGGTTCACTTAGACAACATGAGAGTCCATTGTGATACAACATCAAATAACGGTGACACGAGCTACAATTACTTACCGAACGCGCAACGATGTAGTTTCGACTAAGCCTAATCTTACCTTGCATAGATTCCAGAGGCCGAAATACTCTCGACTAGTTCTTGCTGATACACTAGCGCCTAGTTCTGGAAAAAAGCTCTACGGTTACGCAAGAAATTACTTAATAAAATCACCTAATGAATTTCTATTGGACACAGATCCACCAGAACTCAAATCACAGAAGTACAATAACCATTAGGGAATTCAATGATATTCATATCCCACTTGCTATCCACTTCCGATCGGAGGGCTTTTTCATCACTACAAGATAAAGTGTTTGCCTAGCGTTTGCTGACTAGATGTCCATATATAAAAGAGCAGATTGCAGAAGGACAGCGGTACATGGATTATCCTAAAGCACGCCGTTCAATTATGCGTATTCAGGTAAAGAGTTCAGGGTGACATTGCCTGTGATATACCCTGAAACCTAGATGATGCTTATCTTCAAATTATATGGGGAAATCCCAAAGGGAGGTCATGTACTTCAGAGCAGCTTCGATCGCCTTATAATCGAACTTACAGCCTTGACTTTCGCTTGGCTAAATGAGTAATGTACGCTAAATTTCATACAAACACTTTGAAATGCTAGCACTTTTTTCCACCACTTTTTAAATTCATCCCAAAGTTAGTGTATGCATTTAAGCAACATGTTGCTGAAGATTTATTCAGAATTTCAACTCCCCGAATTACAAAATACCGAATCTCTACCATTAGTTAGATGAAGAGTGAGTATAAAATAATGAGACTTGTAAAGGGCAAGGCATAGGTCTAGAAAACCAATTTGAAAGGCTTTATCCAACTTAACTAAAAACCCTTGTGGACTCTTAATTTTAAGTAAAAAGATCAAGTAAAGAGGTCTAAGTTGGGTGAAACCGAACATTATATACCTAACTGTTGGCTATTGCATATGTATATTAAGAACATACATATTTAAAGAGAAATGAAAGGTGAAATTTGCAGCCTATAAACCAGTGACTGTCCTGAGAAGGTAGTGGCTATCAAACTTAGTTAGATTTGGGCAATTTCTATTCGACATACGTACCATAGGTTAGGTTAGGTTGCACTGGCCGGTACATGAGGACCTCACATAGACTGATTGAGTCCGTGGTGTTACCAGAAGTTTGCTTTAACGACCAAACTGAAAACCCTATCAAAAGCCAGGACCTATGTTATAAAATGACTACGTCCTCTTGGCAAATACTAGAAGCTTCCTAGGACTTAAGCCGCTTGCTGCTTCTAGACCTGACAGCATACGTACCATAAGTATATTGCAAATTTTCTTAAGATTAAAGCTTTAGAGACCTTAATTTATTAAATGTGGGCGTGTTTGTGTCATAGCGGGTTTTGCTCAGATCGAGATATAAAAAGCCATACTTTACAAAACCCATACATACATGATTTACGGCTTTCAAAACTTTAACTTCTACTAAATGTATTAATTAAATACAAAAAAAATATTTGCACCGGTTTTTATTTCACGCTTGACATTTTTGCAAATATTTCCCTTTAAATGTAGGCAGTGCCACGCCCATTTTGCCAAATTTTTGCAAATTTACATCTTGAGTCATAAGGTCAGCATATCATTTGTATATCATATCACATATCACCACTTTATAGGTTTTTGGTAAGGAAGTACTGCATTTCTTCGATTTTTTGAAATTTTCGATATCGGGGGCATGGCTATTTATTTATTTAGTTACTCTACGAAAAAACATTTCTTACATAATAATAACAATTAGCAATGTAAAATAATAACTGAGACTAAAAACCTAGAACATAGTATTTAGTAAAACCTGTTGGATCCGTTCATTCCTATTAAGGTACTTTTTGTGACTTGGCCTCCATATGAAAGCACCATATTCCAAATAAGAACCAACAAACGTCCGTGTATAACAACTTGAGAGTATAAAGGTCACACAAATTTGAACTGTTCCGCCGCACAAATCCAAATATCGAGTAAGTGACAATTGTATAAGAGATTGTTACTAGAAAAAATTACATAAAGATCTTTACTTTCATCCAAACTTTTAATAGTGAATGGGAAATGTGAAAAGATGTCGGCAATATATTACGAGTTTTCGCATGCGTGACTTCAAAACACTTTTTGATATTTACAGCAAGCCGTGAATTAAAGCACCATACTTCTAAGCTGTCAATGTCTTTTTGAAGCTTGAAAGCATCTCCCGGTTTTTGCAATACTCGAAAATACCTTTAAATCATCGGCATGGAGTAATAGCTCTGCAAAATTGAAGCAGCAGCTTATATCATTAATAAACAAAACAAACAGGAACGGGTCTAGTATACTTCCTTGAGGAACGCCAGAACAGGCGAAGAATGATTCAGAAGAAGTGCCGCTAACTGTTACCACACAGTTTCTGTATAAGACTGAATCCAATTCAAAAAGAAGTCGTATGAAATACTAAACGAGCTAACGTATAAACCAATAAAGAATGTGAAACTTTATCGGAAACTATTGGGAAATCAGTGTAAAAGCACATAACTTGAAGTTCCAAAGAGAAAGATGCAATACAATACTCGCTGAATAATGCAAGATTCGCTAGAATTCACCCATTTTTAAAATCTATTTTGGGTCCAGATAAGACAGTGTACTAGGTTAGGTTAGGTTGAACTGGCCGGTCCATGAGGACCTCACATAGACTGATTGAGTCCGTAGTGTTACCAGAAGTTTGTTTTAACGACCAAACTGAAAAAGCCTATCAAAAACCAGGACCTATATTATAAAACAACTCCGTCCTCTTGGCAAATACTAGACGTTTCTTAGGACTTAAGCCACTTGCTGCTTCTAGATCTGGCAGCTGTATCACTCCTAATAGCTGGAGTCTTAGCCTGGCAAGTGCAGGGCACAAGCACAGAATGTTTCCTCCTCCAACCCGCACTTCCTACATCTGCTATCACTGACCAAGCCTAATTTAAAGGCATGTGACGCCAGAAGGCAGTGTCCAGTCAGAATACCCGTCATGAGTCTACAGTCCTCTCTTTTTAATGATAGAGGCAACTGTGTTAGTCTAAGGTTGTAAGACTTACACATAATCTTCGACACTTTACAGCCCCGTGCTTGAACCCACGGCTTTCCCGCTTGGTCGATCATGTGCACCTCTCGCCTTCGCTTAATCTCGCCCAATCTAATTGGGGCGTCTACGGAGCAAGCTTCAAGGGATGCGCCCTTTTTTGGCTAGTTCGTCCGCTTTTTCATTCCCATCTATTCCCATATGCCCTGGGACCCAATATAGGTGTATGCTTCTCCCTGTCCCGATTCTCTACAGATACTGCTTACACTCTACCACGCATCTAGACGCTGTACTATGCGAGATTATTGCCTTAATTGCTGCTTGACTGTCAATATAAAAGTTAACACGGTTGCAGCTTAAGCTATTATCTTCCAGGGTTTCTATGCTTTGGTTACGGCTAATATTTCTGCTTGGAAAACGCTACAGTAATCCGGCAGCCTGTAGGATCTGCTTATTTCCGGATCAGCGCAGTATACCGCAGACCCTACTCCTTCCACTACTTTGGAACCATCGGTGTACACATGTATCGCCTCGTCCGCCATTTGCGCACCCTTGCGCCAACCGTCCACTTCTATTGTGGCCTTAAGATCTCCCTCGAAGCGCAAATAAGGAATCAGGTAGTCTGTTCGTCTTGCGATTGATGACGCTGTACTAGTATGGCCATATGGTCGGCGCTTAAGCTGCCCCACAGCCCCGAGCCTGGTTGCAGTCGTTAATGCTTTGTTCTTTGCTACCAGGTCTACAGGTGGAATGTGCAGAATGGCATACAGTGCAGCCGTCGGGGTTGTTTTTAGGACTCCCGTAGTGCTAAGCATCGATAGTCTGCATACCCCCTCTAATTTTTTGAGGTATGTTGTTTTTTGTGTGGCTGTCAACCAAACAAGAACTCCATAGTATAGAATAGGGCTTACAATCGCTGTAAAATTCCAATGAGAAAGAGAGGGCGATAGGCCCCACGTACACCCCAGCATTCTTTTAAATGCATAGAGTGCCGTTGAGGCATTTTTCACCCTCTCCCCACGTTGAGCTTCCATACAGCTTACTGTTAGGATGATTCCTAGATATTTTGTGCAAGGTTTCTCCTGTAAGGTCACTCCTCCTAACTTAGGCCTGGTCCAATTTGGGACCTTGTGCCTCTTTGTAAACAAGACCATATCCGTCTTCTCCGCATTGACTTTCAACCCGACATTAGATGCCCAGGTATGAATATCCCGAAGCGCCCCATCCATCAAAGAACTAATCGTTGGAAGGCAATTTCCACTTATGACAATGGCAACGTCATCTGCGTAAGCCGTAAGTTTTACGGGTCCCTCATCGAATTGCCTGAGCAGTTGGTTGATGACCAGCGTCCACAGCAGAGGTGATTGCACCCCTCCCCCCCCCTGCGGCATGCCTCTGTCCACTGGTTTCGTGGCTTCGTACAGTGTACTAAAGTTTCCTAAATATATATATCTAAGTTGTTGCTCAATTTGTCGTGTTAACAGACGGTGAGATCCTCGATCCTTTATGCCACTAAAAAAATTATTCCATCAATTAACAATACTTTTGCCTACAAACACACGCTGGGTATAAAAATAAACCAGATGGGGTGAACTATAAGTCACATACTGTCATGAAAATGGAACCATATAACCGGGTTTTCTTAGAACCTGCTTAGATAGATACGGTTACTAAAATACTCGTCGCCGCACCTCACCACTCTATGCACACAATCAAGCGATACCGTGATAACCATTTATTACCAGAATATCAATAATATTTAGTTTAATTAAAGATACCATTATGTTGAAAAGCCAGAAAAATAGAAGTAAATAGATAAAATACTCAATGAAATGCGTGGCATTCGACCTAAATTGAAATTCACTTAATATCCTACATCTGTAAGTACTTGTGTAGTTCTCTATTGACATATCGAATTATGACTTAATTTGGGGAGCGATTGTACGTGTACATTGATATAAATGACTTCAACATAACCCCCATTATGTCAACTCACCTGCGTTGGCAGCACAATAAGTGCGACGCAAATCATAATCACCATATAAAGTTGTGAAGGCCATATATCGGGCACGAAATCGCCATATCCGACTGTTGAGAATGTCACAACCACATAATACGTGCTTTGGAATAAATTCAAATGACGATGCCCGGCTCGTTGAAAATGTTGTATGCCACAAACGCTGTAAATGGATAAGAGATGTACGAGAATATGTTAGAAAGGCGAATGAGTGAGGAAGTGGATGTAGCAGGAGAAATAAACTGACAAGTAATATACATATTTTTATGCCAATAATGGAGTGTCATGAAGGGAAGTTTATGGAAAGCAAACATGAAATTGACTTGCGTTCCAATAAACATGAAAATAAACATTATAATGTGTAGAGGGACTAACAAAAGTTCGATAAGGTGCATATTTTTTTGTATAACAGCCATTACGTCTTGTTGTTGTTGTAGCGGTAAAGACACTCCCCGAAGGTCTTGGGGAGGGTTATCGATGTTGATGGTACTTTGTCGGATGCAGATCCGGCACGTTCCGGTACCAAACCGAAGATCCATGAGGAGTTCGGGGTCACCAGAGCCTCGGCTGTTAATGAAACAGGATTCGCCATGTATAAGTGAGGTTGACAATTGGGTTTGGAGAAGCTATATATTGCGCTGGCAACCTGAAAGGGTTGGGCTACACAACACCTTGAATCTTGTATTTTAGTTGCCTCTTACGACAGGCATATCTAAATCGGGTATATTCCGACCCCCTAACCCGCTGGGGGAGGTCTTGTAGTTATATGTTCTGGAAGATTTCTGGATGTAAACATAAAGTAGAATTTGTTAGAATATATGAAACACGAGAGGCTAAGAGGTATCCAAAGCTGACAGTTCCACAGCCTATGCAGTGTACTACGTTCCATCAAAAAAAATTTGGTTTCCGAAAATTTCGGAATCCCCTTCGGAATACTTTAGTGACTATGTAGAGATAATTTCAGAAAGTTTTCGAGATTATTTCAAGACTATTTTATCATATAGAGATGGTTTTCGAGATCATTTTTTAACTGTTTCAGTATAGTTTCTTAGATGCCCGGATATTTTCGGAGTTTTTCTGAACTATTTCGGAATCTTGTCGGGATTATGCCCTGATCATTTTGGATTTTTTTTGTGATAAAGTGCACATTAATTTGAGATTAATTCAGATAGTTTTCGGTAATATTTCGAGACTATATTCAGATCAAAGTGAAATTATACTGCGCTTGTTTAGGAAAAGTTAAGGGTTTTTAAGCACTTCTTCGAGATTATTTCGGAATCATATAGGGATTGCTTTCAAGATAGCTTTGTATTTCAGTTTAATTTCTGGGCTATTTATATGGGATTATGTCCTGATAATTTGGGAATTTTTCTATCCAGATATCTTCCGGAATATTTCGAAATGATTTCGGCACTTTTTTTCCAACCATTTCGACATTTGTGTTTCTGATCATTTTGACGCTATTTCAAGTTCATTTATAGCATATTACGCGGTCCTTTTGCAATTGTGTTCGGAATATTTTCGAAACTATTTTGAAAAAGTTGGAAGATGATTTTCTGAATAATATATAAATCATTTTTTAATTATTTCGTCGCCATTTTGATATTATTTGTTGCGTATTTGCTAATAGAGGATTACTTTGACATCATATTGAGGCTGCTTTTTGGAACAGTATTCATAACTTCTGGATTCTTTCGAAACTGTTTCAATATATTGTGACGAATATTAGTAACGCTAAGTGATATTCACGGCCACCGTGGTGTGATGGTAGCGTGCTCCGCCTACCACACCGTATGCCCTGGGTTCACACCCCGGCAAAGCAACATCAAAATTTTAGAAATAAGGTTTTTCAATTAGCAGAAATTTTTTCTAAGCGGGGTCGCCCCTCGGCAGTGTTTGGCAAGCGCTCCGGGTGTATTTCTGCCATGAAAAGCTCTCAGTGAAAACTCATCTGCCTTGCAGATGCCGTTCGGAGTCGGCATAAAACATGTAGGTCCCGTCCGGCCGATTTGTAGGGAAAATCAAGAGGAGCACGACGCAAATTGGAAGAGAAGCTCGGCCTTAGATCTCTTCGGAGGTTATCGCGCCTTACATTTATTTTTTTTTAAGTGATATTCACATCACTAATCTGATACTAAGTAAATAAAGCCACAACAACAATAAAGCGAGTTGCCACACTTGTATGTACGTAAACAAATTAATCATCATGTATACACATACATACAAGCAGCAGAGAGATACTCACAAACGCATGTCATCATCACCTACTACTTCACTCACATATACACACGCATATGGTTACATACTACAAATACATGCGCGTGTGGCTGGTGACCAGGTAGATGATTCTAGAAGAAGAAACGTCTAGGTATTTGGGCAGAGAGTATAAAAGCAGCAGAAGCTGAGTAGTCCAAAATCAGTATGATTTAAGCACGCTATTGATTGCGAAGTATAAGTGTTATTGGGAAGTATTTTCAAAGTAGTCTAATAAAGACCACTTTGCATTATTGAATATTGAAGTTATTTATTCAACAGTTAGCGATGCGAACGTTAGTAGAAGGTTGCAAATAAGTGGAATTTCGTTAATATATATTCAGAATTTTTTTCAGAGATCATTTCTATGCCGTTTCAATGTTCAGTATCTTTACAAAATTTGTGTTTTTTTGGGTTATTTTGGAATAATTAAGAAGAGTTTCGCGACTGTGTTCAGATGGTTTCGGGGAAATTTAGGTACTGTTTTAAATTTTATATGAAACACTCTTCAGTAATACTACCAGTATGTTTTTCGTTATTGTTTCAGGGCTAATTTTATGTTGATTTTCTATCTCTCTATCATTTTGATTGACTTTGGGGTAATATCCTTTCAGGATCATCTATTGATCATTTCGAGGTTGCGGTTTAGCCCAAAAGTACAAAAAAATAGATCTTTCCAGAAAATTAAGTATTTGTGTTCCAAATCTCATTCAAATTCATTTAGACTCTCTGGGTGCATTTGAGTTGGACATCCTGTCATTAAAATTGTGGCAAAGTATGCAGATTTCGGCACAATTCTAGTATCATTTTTCAAATTTTTTTCGGAATAATTACGCAACTTTATTCAGGTTAATTGCTTATATTTCGTCAGGTTAAGTGGAAAGGGCTGGTGCGTGAAGACCTCGCACAGATTGAATGTGTCCACTTCTGGCAGTTAGCCTAAAGGCCAAAATGAAAAATCCTAACAAAAACCAGGATTTTCAGAATTTGTTTCAAAAACACCTTATCTTAGCTCATATTCATATATTTTGACACTAGTTTGGGCGTTTATGAAAAAAGTCCTGAGTTAGGGCGTTCTTCAACCGATTTCTGAGATAGGACATTTTTTAAACAAGTTCAGATATAGGACGTTATTCCAACGCTTTCAGAATAGGGCGTTTCACAAATGGAAACCTAGGTAGGGTGACATTCCATTCAGTGGTTGATTTGTGGATAATTTGGGACTATGTATCTCCAGACTTTTGAGGTATTGTTTATATAATAATTTTCCGACTATTTCGGGTTTACTTGTGGCAGTTTGGAAATAGCCTTCTGGACTTCTTCAGAAATGTTTAAGGGTCATAACAATAATAAAAAAAGAAACAAGTAAGGAAGGCTAAGTTCGGGTGTAACCGAACATTACATACTCAGTTGAGAGCTGTGGAGACAAAGTAAGGGAAAATCACCATATTGTAAAAGAACCTAGGGTAACCCTGGAATGTGTTTGTATGACATGTGTATCAAATGGAAGGTATTAAAGAGTATTTTAAGAGGAAGTGGACCATAGTTCTATAGATGGACGCCATTTAGGGATATCGCCATAAAGGTGGACCAGGGGTGACTCTAGAATTTATTTTGTACGATATGGGTATCAAATGAAAGGTATTAATGAGTATTTTAAAAGGGCGTGGGCCTAAGTTCTATAGATGGACGCCGTTTTCGAGATATCGCCATAAAGGTGGACCAGGGGTGACTCTAGAATTTATTTTGTACGATATGGGTATCAAATGAAAGGTATTAATGAGTATTTTAAAAGGGCGTGGGCCTAAGTTCTATAGATGGACGCCGTTTCGAGATATCGCCATAAAGATGGATCAGGGGTGACTCTAGAATTTGTTTGTACGATATGGGTATCAAATGAAAGGTGTTAATGAGTATTTTAAAGAGGGCGTGGGCCTAAGTTCTATAGATGGACGCCGTTTTCGAGATATCGCCATAAAGTGGATCAGGGGTGACTCTAGAATTTGTTTGTACGATATGGGTATCAAATGAAAGGTGTTAATGAGTATTTTAAAAGGGAGTGGGCCTTAGTTCTATAGGTGGACGCCTTTTCGAGATATCGCCATAAAGGTGGACCAGGGTGACTCTAGAATGTGTTTGTACAATATGGGTATCAAACGAAAGGTGTTAATGAGTATTTTAAAAGGGAGTGGGCCTTAGTTCTATAGGTGGACGCCTTTTCGAGATATCGCCATAAAGGTGGACCAGGGGTGACTCTAGAATGCGTTTGTACATATGGGTATCAAATGAAAGGTGTTAATGAGTATTTTAAAAGGGCGTGGGCCTTAGTTCTATAGGTGGACGCCTTTTCGAGATATCGCCATAAAGGTGGACCAGGGGTGACTCTAGAATTTGTTTGTACGATATGGGTATCAAATGAAAGGTGTTAATGAGTATTTTAAAAGGGCGTGGGCCTTAGTTCTATAGGTGGACGCCTTTTCGAAATATCGCCATAAAGGTGGACCAGGGGTGACTCTAGAATTTGTTTGTACGATATGGGTATCAAATGAAAGGTGTTAATGAGTATTTTAAAAGGAGTGGGCCTTAGTTCTATAGGTGGACGCCTTTTCGAGATATCGCCATAAACGTGGACCAGGGGTGACTCTAGAATTTGTTTGTACGATATGGGTATCAAATGAAAGGTGTTAATGAGTATTTTAAAAGGGCGTGGGCCTTAGTTCTATAGGTGGACGCCTTTTCGAGATATCGCCATAAACGTGGACCAGGGGTGACTCTAGAATTTGTTTGTACGATATGGGTATCAAATGAAAGGTGTTAATGAGTATTTTAAAAGGGCGTGGGCCTTAGTTCTATAGGTGGACGCCTTTTCGAGATATCGCCATAAAGGTGGACCAGGGGTGACTCTAGAATTTGTTTGTACGATATGGGTATCAAATGAAAGGTGTTAATGAGTATTTTAAAAAGGAGTGGGCCTTAGTTCTATATGTGGACGCCTTTTCGAGATATCGCCATAAACGTGGACCAGGGGTGACTCTAGAATGTGTTTGTACGATATGGGTATCAAATTAAAGGTATTAATGAGGGTTTTAAAAGGGAGTGGCCCTTAGTTGTATATGTGAAGGCGTTTTCGAGATATCGACCAAAATGTGGACCAGGGTGATCCAGAACATCATCTGTCGGGTACCGCTAATTTATTTATATATGTAATACCACGAACAGTATTCCTTCCAAGATTCCAAGGGCTTTTGATTTCGCCCTGCAAAACTTTTTCATTTTCTTCTACTTAATATGGTAGGTGTCACACCCATTTTACCAAGTTTTTTTCTAAAGTTATATTTTGCGTCAATAGACCAATACAATTACCATGTTTCATCCCTTTTTTCGTATTTGGTATATAATTATGGCATTTTTTTCATTTTTCGTAATTTTCGATATCGAAAAAGTGGGCGTGGTCATAGTCGGATTTCGGCCATTTTTTACACCAATACAAAGTGAGTTCAGATAAGTACGTCAACTGAGTTTAGTAAAGATATATCGATTTTTGCTCAAGTTATCGTGTTAACGGCCGAGCGGAAGGACAGACGGTCGACTGTGTATAAAAACTGGGCGTGGCTTCAACCGATTTCGCCCTTTTTCACAGAAAACAGTTATCGTCCTAGAATCTAAGCCTCTACCAAATTTCACAAGGATTGGTAAATTTTTGTTCGACTTATGGCATTAAAAGTATCCTAGACAAATTAAATGAAAAAGGGCGGAGCCACGCCCATTTTGAAATTTTCTTTTATTTTTGTATTTTGTTGCACCATATCATTACTGGAGTTGAATGTTGACTTAATTTACTTATATACTGTAAAGATATTAACTTTTCTTTTAAAATTTGAATTAAAAAAAAATTTTTTTAAAAAGTGGGCGTGGTCGTTCTCCGATTTTGCTAATTTTTATTAAGCAGGCATATAGTAATAAGTGTAACGTTCCTGCCAAATTTCATCATGATATCTTCAACGACTGCCAAATTACAGCTTGCAAAACTTCTAAATTACCTTCTTTTAAAAGTGGGCGGTGCCACGCCCATTGTCCAAAATTTTACTAGTTTTCTATTCTGCGTCATAAGTTCAACTCACCTACCAAGTTTCATCGCTTTATCCGTATTTGGTAAGGAATTATCGCACTTTTTCGATTTTTCGAAATTTTCGATATCGAAAAAGTGGGCGTGGTTATTGTCCGATATCGTTCATTTTAAATAGCGATCTGAGATGAGTGCCCAGGAACCCTACATACCAAATTTCATCAAGATACCTCAAAATTTACTCAAGTTATCGTGTTAACGGACAGACGGACGGACGGACGGACGGACATGGCTCAATCGAATTTTTTTTCGATACTGATGATTTTGATATATGGAAGTCTATATCTATCTCGATTCCTTTATACCTGTACAACCAACCGTTATCCAATCAAAGTTAATATACTCTGTGAGCTCTGCTCAACTGAGTATAATTAGGAACAGGGTGTCGACGACAAAGTTAAATACAGGCTTAATGGATCAGGGAAGACATGTCTAGGAACGAATTATTTCAAAAACATGGAAATGGAACTGCCAGCAGCTAGACTAAAATTACGAGGTCAAAAGGTGATTTGAAAAACGCTAACAGCATTTTAATCCCACACATGACAGACCGAGCAGGAAAATTTTTGAAATACTTCTGAAAGCACAAAGATATAAAGCTTATAAAATTCTCGTTGAGAAGCGGAGAGCTCCCTAGAATTTTTTTGCATGCACAAGTTCTGCTGTGGCTTTACAAATAATTTAAAAAACTTTTGTCTGTCCCCCATGAGTATGTGTGTATGTGTATATTATCGCTGTCAGGTAATGAGTGCACTTTAAGTGAATGTTATGCTTTTATGGTGGTGATTAATATTAGATTTTCCAAATATTATAATAATATTTCCTTCATACGATGTGAAGTAATTTTAGTTTTGGATGGATTTGGATGATTGAATAAAAGTGAAATGTTTCAAAAGCATATAAACTATCTACGTTTTATTATTGTGGAGTATCTAGATTACGTATAATAGGACTCATGTAATTACCTTGTGAATACCAGACACAGCAATGTAGCCGATAGTATCGTTAATTGTTGTGAAAGCGCGGATTGTGACTTTTGCATGGCACGGTGCAGATCGTTCTGTATACAGTGAAATGTAGAAAATTTGTCGAAATTTAAGTAAGCTCATTTCAAGTTAATAGAGTAGTAGAAACAATGGGTGTCATATGTCAAAAGCGAGTATTTGCAAAGACTTGATTTTCAGAAAATAAAGGCGCTTAGTTTTGTATATAATACACAATTCTTTCACTTAAAGATTCTTACCCGACAAAAAGCTCGCTTTGTATGCATGAGACCCAATATTTATTATTGAATTTAATTTTATTGTACTTACGAACATATTTTCCAACGATCGCTTCGCCAGCCAGCAATTGAGGAATATGGGTATAAATAGATTTCTTAAAGGCGACCATAGTATCTGCAAAGTCATAAAAAAAGAAAGAGAGTATGTATAATAAAAAACTTTGCTTACACACTTTTGGCACAATTCTGGCGAGAAGAATGCTATAATATTAAGTCCACGCAGGAAACATCCCTATAGATATACTTTACCCGGATATTATTGGATAGGCAGCGTGAAAGTCATAAATGGAACTGCAGGAATTAATTGATGTGCTTACAGGATAAGTTTTAGAAAAAGATAAAATTGCTCGGGCAATACACAGCTTCTCGCCAAATAAATTACCAGTGGTAGGTGGTATTATCTCCATTAGAAACTTTCACTGCATGCATTCATTAGAGCCACATTCCGTTTTCATGTAGGAAAAAAAGTTAGTTTTCATACCAAAGTCGGAAAGAAGATGATGTGATGTAATCAGCCCTTCGTAGGGTATTTGCGGAAGAACTAACAAAAAATTGGGTCTTGCGAGTTATCAGTTCAGATGGAAGGAGCGAAAATTAGTCCATGCTATAAGCTGCCGATGTGGCGATCCTCATTTCGGGTCAATTTCTATTGATGAGAAAACACTTGCAAAACAAAGTGGACACTGTGATATGGCATTGCATTTAATCTGGAGAAGATGTATTTGCTACTCTTCTTTAGGTACTACAAACTATTAACCTTTGAGTTAACAAGGCCACACGGCGACTAACATTCGAGCGTAAACTTAACTAGAAAGCGTGCATCGAGGAGCGGTTATAGAAAGTTTGCGTCGCTTTCTACACCTTTATGTCGACGTTCGGTAAGAAACTGTGTCTAAGGCCAAATATAGTACAAGGCAGTGGTGCGACCAGAGGTGACGTGTAGGTCTATAGTGTAGTGGGATAGTCGGATACTATTAACAAGAAGTACAATCTCGTCAGCTTACAAAAAGTTCAGGATATTGCGTGCGTTGATGCAACCAGAGCTTGTCTCACCTGCCTCACCGACTGACATGCACATACTATTTACGTCAGGAAAAACCACACTTAGACTCAGGGAATGGAGGATTCTCAGAAAGCTTACGGCTGTATCTATATTTTACTTCCGGGGGAACATTTAATTCCGATATAGATGATGGCTTATGACGGCCAACAAATCTATACCGCAGCCCCTATAATGGACTCGGGTATGTGGGGTGGAATTTAAACGCATTCTCTAGAAATTTATACGTTATTCATAGCGCGTTCATATTGTTGCCTTGTTCAAGCAAAAGTTTTCGCAAATTCGCAAGCTTACAAATAACTCGAGGTCTGGATTATAACTTTGCAGGCAGCTATAAAAGCGCTAAATGCAATATACACTAGCTCTAGTAAGAGTATGCTATCCATTATCTAGCTTCCAGGACACACGGGAATCGAAGGAAATGAGATGGCTAACGGGTTCGCACGAAGGGGCTCAGCGGCAAGAAATAAGCGAAGGCATAAAGCCGAATTCAGCATACCCCGGACACAGCCAAGGGGGAAACTAGAAATTTTTACGTTAATAAAGCTCAGAAAAAGTATATCTGCACCACGAGATAAAGAAAAGAAGTCTACTGAGTAGATCTGGAGCCGACACCTTTAAATTGGTGTAAAGTTATAGAAATGTTTAAAGTGCTATTTACTGCATGGATGTTTCTACTTACCGTTAAAGCAAATGGTATTGTCGTAATTAATTCTAGAATGAAATGAAATGACAAAATCTGTTGCCAGATATTTCCCTGTGAATAGAAAAAAACAATTGCAATAATACGAATTATTTTATTAATTTATTAAAAGTTTCAAAATATATATTAAAAAAATATGTATACAGATATCATATCGTAGACAGAGACCAAGGAAATTTATATTTATGAATATTCTCAGGCAGCTGATTTCATATTGTGCTACAGAGACTGCGAAACTGACTTAATCTACGAGTTCAGTCTCCAGAGCCTGTAAAACTATGTTTATAATGGGCCCATTTAGAGATATACGCCGCCGCCGATTTTGTGGTTTTCACTTCCAGTTATAAGAAACTAATTGCGAAATTTAACTCTGTCTAACTGCTCAAAAGTTATTTAAAAACAGGCGCTTTCGATGTCAGCTTAACACGGATTTGGTATCACCCAATTCCCCAAGTTATTAAAACAAAACACTAACAGAAAAGCTATATAATAAATTTGTATGCTCACTTTGCATTTTATTTTCAAAAAAGTTGTTAAAAAAAGCAAATTCCCCAAGAAAGGTGCAGATTTTTAAAATAATTATACCTTTCATGAACATGAAATGGTATATTAACTTTGGTCCGATGTTTGTAACTTTGAGAATATAGAAGATAGACTCACCATTAAGTATACCGAATTGATCTCGGCGACGAACTGAGTGATATAGCTATGTCCGTCTATCCGTACGTCCGTCTGTCCGTCTGTCTGTTTGAACGCCAACTAGTCCCTCAAATTTTGAGATATCTCAATGAAATTTGGCACAAGGATGTATTTTTGAATTATAAATAAATAAAAAATGTAAGGCGCGATAACCTCCGAAGAGATCTAAGGCCGAGCTTCTCTTCCAATTTGCGACTTTATGCCGACTCCGAACGGCATCTGCAAGGTAGATGAGTTTTCACTGAGAGCTTTTCATGGCAGAAATACACCCGGAGCGCTTGCCAACACTGCCGAGGGGCGACCCCGCTTAGAAAAATTTTGTTCTAATTTAAAAACCTTATTTCTAAAATTTTTGATGTTGCTTTGCCCGGGGTGCGAACCCAGGGCATACGGTGTGGTAGGCGGAGCACACTACTATCTCACCACGGTGGCCGCCATTTTTGAATTATATTAGACATTTATCGGATCCGGTAGGATCGGACCACTATAACATATGTCTCCCATACAACGGATCGTTCAGATAAGACGATTTTGGTCATTCCTACCGCAATTTATAAGGTATAAACGTGAAACTCGGTGATATATATTCTAATATATCATAGAAGATATCTTAAAAAAATCACTTTGATCGGAGCTATATATAGTATATATCCCATACAACTGATCGTCCAGATTGAAAGATTTTTGGCAAATTTCTCCCTTAATTTCCAATATAAAAACGTTAAATTTGGTGACATTTAGTCTAATATATCATAGTAGATTTCATGTAAAAATCATTTCGATCGGAGTTATATATAATATATATCCCATACAGCCGATCGTTCAGATAAGGGGGTTTTTTGCCATTTTTTATTTTATACTTATCTTAAAAATCGTTTAGGTACGTACATCTGTTCACTATATATTTCTTATCTTATACATCCGATTATTTGGAGATTACGAAAGGGATAAGATTATTGTTCAGCCCCATTCATGAAAGGTATGGAGTCTACGGCACAGCCGAAGACAGTCCCGTCCTTACTTGTTTTATATTGCGATAGGCTGAAAGAATAAGTGAAATCAGTGATGCAAAACCCTTTAGTAGGTTCTAGGGGCATACACACTCCTTTGAAATGATTCTTACCTCATACTTAAGTTGAAGATATATGTACGTATGAGAAGGGTTTGAAAAATCACTTCGGCTTACATTCAAACATCTGTTGTTTATTTGCGAAACTATACAATAGCGTCTGAAATGATTTTGATTTTCACACTTCATCCTTCAACACCCAAGTCTCCCGGTGTGAGATTTCTTAAAGTTGACGGCCCTATCCAAAACTAGTCCCTTGGAGTGAATCTCATTGATTATAGCCTATCAACCAAGTTTAAATATCACCTACACGTTACAGCTCCTTTTACAAATATTAATACGTAGGCACATATATTTACCAGGTGAGGCTTTGTCCTTCTCAAAAACATAGAAGTTGGGAAGCAAAAGCTGTCCCAAGACAGTTGAACTAATGACCCGTGTGTGCTACTACCCTAATGTAGTGGACCGTCGAACTAGTCTGAAAACCGAAGCTACGTGGTCATCCATAATGAGCTCTTATATCATAAGGCCGGAAAACAGCAGTTAACATCTTTCAACTTAAAATCGCTTGGAAACTTTGGTCTACATTTTAGACATTTTTTCCAGGGTCCTTGTAAAATTTTAATTATATAGATGCGCCGAGGATTATGCCATTTTCACCCATGAGTTATGCAATGACATCCACTTAGACTGCTAATGATTTCGAGGGCGGCATCCTTGGCCGAATAGTCACTCCCCAACATTTCAAAGTATTACACCTAGAGCTTCCAGGAAAGTAACGTCGTCGCAGTCGCAGTCCTATAGCTTCTGTGCCTTCATATGGTATGAGGATCAGGAGGCGTGGTAGCGACTGGTGGTCGGGATTGCTACTGTTCGGAAATTGCAGCTCTTTAAAACAGCCGAAAAAACTGGCGGCGCCCTGTGCCACGAGTTATTTAGACCATTAATAGCAACAGTAAGTCGCCTTTGTGCGTGATGTTGTTCGCGACGAATATTAGGAGTTAACCCGGTGAAACAACGCTTTGCACGAGATATACAGACAAAAGTGGGACCATTTTATGTATCTCCGTTTCTTTTCAGCAGACGCAGCAGTACCAAATCCAAAGACCGGGGTTAGGTTCGAAGCCTCTCTGGCGTAAGTGAACGAGGGACAAACCCTCCGCAAGGAGCTTCTCCTGAAAATTTTTGAGCCATATTCGAGATTTTGAGACGAAAACTTCCAGATCTTTTCGAAATGGTCAAAACAAAACTTTTATTAAATATTATTTTTTTAATAGAAAAGTCAAGCTTTTTAAAGTAAGAACACCGGCGTACATATAATAGAGTCTACGCCGCCGCCGCCGATAAAGTGATCGGCGTAAGCCTCTAGGCCCATGTCGAAGACAGAGAACAAGCAAATTTATATTTACGTATATTCTCAGGAACCTGATTTCATAGGAGTTTAGTCTCCAGTGCCTGTAAAATTATGTTTATACTAGTCCATTGAAGTCTCCAACATTTTACTGAGCTATGATGTTAAAAATGTCAAACTACTCCTTATCACAAGGAATTACAGAATGTCGGGATAACTACAAGCCCAACTTGCGGGACTAAGTTTAAACGAAAAATTGCCTTGTATTCATGGTAGATAATATATAACAGTAAACTTCTTTAACTCCCCTTAGCAAGCGTTTGGTGTCCGAAGATATGTTTCTCCTAGAATAGTACAGCTATTGCATGTTTGTTTATTTGGTATGGTGAAGCCTTCATTTACCACACCTTATTAGGAGCACTCCGATGAATAGAATTCTTACTGGAAACTGTGTGATAAGCACTGACGCATTCCATGTTTACTGACGAAGTTCTGATATATTTAGGAGGTGGAAAGGGTGCAGAATTTTCTTCATTGTTCTAGGCACTAGGAAAAAGCGATCAGCTGTTATAGACCGATCAATTGTTAATAATTTCTTTTAGCGGTATAAACTCTAAATAAGGGCAATATATATATTTGTTGACTCCACAAAGTGCCTTGATTTACGGTAGCTTTAACAGTTATAGTAAGGTGCTGCGCAGGGCATCACAATATAACATCCATGGCTTTTGTGCCTAATATCTAAATGAATCGAGACAAACTCCCAATTTAGGCATATGTATTTACACCGGAATTTTTTGACATATATCGCTGTATGGGGTGGTCGTATGTTGAACATGCCCTGAGAAAAGCGTCAAACCAAATTTTTCGAGAAAAGGGTATGATGATCAAAAGTGGTACTCTAAGAAAAGCGTCAAGTGAAGCTCTACAGAAAAGTCTTGATATCCTACACCTGGATCTACCTGGCAACTGAGCAAAGACGACATCAGCGCCGCCTTTTTGAGAGTTGTTGAGCTGGAATACTAAAATCATAGGACACTCCAGCATACTAAACATATATAGTTTTCATTCTCGAAACTCAGACCGCTGTTCGCCCACAACAGCTAGGAACTGCAATTTTATGGTAAACATTCCCAGCAGCGACGATTCGGTGGGGTCGTATAAGTGCCTCGCTGCTGATGGAAACATTTACATGTACACGAACGGATTTAAGTTAAACGACAATGTTGAGGAGGATCTGTTCTAAAAATGCACCTTAATTTTTTTTTCAGACTACGTGATAACTGTCGTGTATTAAGTCAGAAGTCTCAGCTACTATGGAAGCCACGGTTTGGATAGAATACCATGTCAGCAAAGAAATCTTTAGTTTTAGTCACAGACAAGCGAATTCCAAATCACTTGGTTCTTGATTATTCAATTCTGAACTCACACTAAACTGTCACCGATTTATTCAGACAATAGCCCATTATAACCGCCTATACCTCGCAGTGACCCATGGGACAACGAGATATTGAGGTAAACTATATTGCAGACGAACTTGCTAGGCAGGCCGCCATAAAGTAAGTTCTTTCTGAAGAAAAACGTTTGCAAGCTAATACTAAAAGAGCACATCTAGGTTGAAGCCAACGATGTATGACAAAATTTTCCATATTGGGATGTTAACTGATGATATCACGCTTACACCCTAAGTAGGGGTATCATTTCTATAGTTGTAGGAGTACCAACCTGATACTGCATTAATGGTAGGCGTTGAAAAGGGCTAGGAGAGCCTTTTTGTCGAAGCTATAGAATTTGTTAAGATGGTTAAGATGACGCAAAGGATTAATCTGTGGATGATCTAATGTAAAACTGCCTGGCGTTAAGTGTTGACTAATAGCAGTACCACCCTTTCTGGATCATCTGCGGCACCTTGTAGAGTGAAACATCAAAGACTTGGTAGTTTTATCAAGCCTTCGAAATGATTCGAAGAGGAGAGATAATAGTGTATTTTTGTGATATCACAACGGCCCTACTGACATTGTACCATGTATGCCTCCGCGACATAACCTAACCTTGCCTACACAAGAGTACTCGTGGCAGCGTCCACTCCAATAGCATCGACAAAACAATGTTTTTTTTTATGTATCAATACCTAAATTACTCTAAAGCTAGAAGTTTTACAACATTATTATCTTTGTCATATATCTGTAGTTTTTAAGATCTGTTAAATCTCTCGTTAAAATGAATTACTGAAACTAAACGGAATATTTTATCTTATTAAATCTTTATACATTAGTTTAACTTACCTTATAGCCTAGATATGTAAGTAGAACTGCTTCGGTTAGTGATACTAATGCTAAGATTAATTGCGCTGCCCACAGTATGGTAGGCCGATTTACCCATAAGATTGCTTCCCAATTAATAATGGGATTCTCCTGAAACTCCTCTTCAGTTAGTTGAGCCGAAACAAGAAATTCGGATTTATTGCTCGAGGAGCAGCCATAACTAGTAAAAGAAGGAGTAAAGATACATGTTTTAATTTAAGAAAAGAAGCTGCATGTTTACAATGAATGAAAAAGCTTGTAAAATGAACTGAATTACGGGTCAGGTAAGCCGAAATTTTTGTTGATTTTAATTTATCGCGAACAGCTTTTGAATGAGCTTCGTACAATTTCTGAATTCTGAAAGGATCATTTGAAAAGTAAAATCAGCAATAAAATGTCACCTTATGTAGGTCATAGCTCTGTTATTTTATTAAATACTAGCAGTGTACCCAGCGTTGTTCGGGTTGGGCAGATACTAATCTAAATAAGAAGCTGTATTTTAACGCATTCCTTCCCATTACTCAAAGTCAAGCAATCAGTATATAAGATTTTATTTATCTTCTTCAAAATGTACCTCCCAATTTTTCTCATTCTTACCCTTTATATTTTCCTTATCTCTCCCTATTCTTTTTTTACACTCTCTCCTTATTTTCTCTTAGATCCCTCATTCCTCTAATTTATCATTATTTGCTTTATTTTTCAAATTTTATTTTGTCACACACAATTCATACTCAAAATCTCATATTTTAATCGAAATATTTTAGCCACACAATTTTTGTATATCATCTCATATAGAGAGCTATTTTTACAATGGAATGCTTAAATTTAATAAAACTTTTAAATCACTCAATGCATTCACTTAAGTTTTTTGTGAATTCAATGCTATGATCAAACAAAAGTTCTGCACTTAAGTACGTACATGACGTATGAATAACTTTTGCTGACATACAAAATTTGCCGCACCACCCAGTTGCTCACGTTAAATTGAAAAAAAAATTTTAATGTCAAATTCTTAGTTCTGAAATATGAAAAACCTTCGTCTTGATCGAAGGAACTTATAGCCAAAATTTGGTGATGATTGGAGTGTTGGAAATACGTTTCCATAAGGAACACACACACACAGAATTTGAGTTTTATACATATATATAGACTTGGGAAAAAATTTACACAACTCGACATCAGCATGGAAAAGGCCACAGTTGTGTTGATTATACCTTGTAAATTTCTTTAAAGTCTTTTTTCACCGGGGGTGGTATTTGAACACGCACTCCTGCGATGATTGTACAGTTTAATATCGCATACGACCTTCACCGCGTCTTGCTGTTATACAACTTTTTCCAATTACCTTGTTAGCTCTGTAAACTTCACAAATTTTTTCTGTTACCTTAAGAAAGAAAACTGTAATATAACATTAACAGTGAACAATGTTGATTTGACAGGGATATATGTGGCATCATAGTCACAAAACCACATGTATGAGTGTATGAGCGTAAGTTTATCTTTAAAAGGTGCGTAGCAATAAAATAAGCAAATATCTTTTCATAATATTAACAATTGTTTGCGGTTGAAATGACCAATAAACTCAGCTCTTTTTTCGAAAAATTAGATAAACTGCTAAAGAATCTGTCACTTTTACCGAATATTGGTAAATTTGCTGTTGAGATGACTAAAAAAAATTGTTCCGGTGACAAAAAAAACTCGGATGAATTAATCTTGTTGCTATAAATTTTACGAATATTTTTTAATTCAATAGTAAGACACCCGACTTTAATAGCTTTATTTCATTCGAAGTATTTTCAGTTAATTTTAAATTTCTTGTATCGTGTATGTAGTTATACTTACCACGTTGCAAAGGTTGGATTCGTATCCGTTATCACACGTAATATATACAGAACACAAGCTAGTAGTTTAAAAAATAAATCGGCTATGCGTATTCGTAGGCCTGCAAATAGAAATTAAGCAAAAGTAAATTAAAATAAAATTGATGATACTATTTCGGTAATTTCGGTGGTGAATATTAATCAACCTTGAAAATTAATTATTGTATCGCCAAATAACTAAAATAACATTTATTATGTTTTGCGTATAATTTGAATAGCTGGAACAAGCTAATTGCCCAATATTTGTGCATTTATTGATTTAATACACGCAACCTAATGAACAAAAATATGCGAGAGGTAATAACATCCAGTGAGCAACAACTCCTGTGATTGATGTTAATGAGACGAATCGCCAAAAAAAAATGTGCGCAGCATAAATAACGAACTAAGTTTTTAATGGAGTTGAAGTCTTAGGAAAACCCAGATAAAGAATTGTTAGATGCTATCGCAATAGTTGTGGGTTCTTAATCTACATAATCAGACGTTGTGTCAAATACAGCCTTGGAAGAAATGATTGAAGATAGAACATATATATTCATCCAATTCCTCCATTCAAACGCCTTTATTCAAGAATAAGTGTTCTCAATGTTACGAAACCACTTCAATTGGCGCCCGAGCAGCTGTCCTCATACCGAATGGAAACATTTATTTGAAGCAATTTTTAATTAATAATTTCTTTAAGAATTTGTGAAAAATTTAAACAACGTGACATCAGTACATACCTTGTAAATCTCATTTACCGTAGCAGTAAAATAGAAGTAGAAAGAGGATTTGTCCGACAGTACACTGAAGGAAACAAAGAGCACCAATCCAGCAGCATTCGTTCGGGCATAGCAGCTCGAGTTAGAATCTACTTAATAAAAATATCAGTACAACCCGTTAAAGAGATCAAAACTGGCTATAGTTGCATGCTCCTCATATTAGACATATACATTTTTTTGCGCCTATGGTTTACCCGAAAGTATAATACAAAAAATGAGTTAGAGTAGTCTGGATTTGGTTTTTCTTTCGTGTGGAACTTCGGATATGGTTACAAAGTTGGAGGGCAATTAAGTGATGTTTTTACTGTTGGTTCAGCACGCACAGTCGGCCAACTATGATAACTTCGAAATCTTACGTCTAGATTCAAGCAACATAAGCAGTTTAAGATAAGATGCTGGTAATCCATATAACATCTAGAGGTGCCGCAGAGAGGTAGGGAGTGTCGGAAGGTCTATCTGGTGTAAAGAGCTGAGTAGCTTTCTAAGCTATATACAATCAATTTACTACGAGGTGCAGCTGTAAGCGACAAGTTGTCATAGAATAAGCGAACAGCTATTCAAAAACTATCATTTACCGCCGGCGGCCGCCTTGGTGTAAGGGTAGTGTGCTAGCCTAACAAAGCAAAGGTTCACGACTCAAGAAATTTACTTAAAATAACAGGGAATCTCTCCAGCGGTTTAGCTAAGCCCTTCGCGTGTATTTCTTTTATGAAGAGTTTCTCAACAAAATGCATCTGCCCTAGAAGGTTTCCTTCGGAGTTGACGTCACACACATAAGTTCGGCAATTTGTAAGAACGATAAAAAAAAAGTACACCCATTAGGAGGTATATGCGCCATCATGTTAGTATTGTTATGCCTTATCAATCTCTATCCGGGTTGTGAAGAGGAGTTTAGACCAACCGAGTATAACCTACTTCCAACTGAAATTCGTAACAATGGCAGGCGCTTTTGGGACAACGGTTTCAGCGTGAAAGGCCGAAAAGGAAAGAATCGACATGGATATATATGAACTTATTTTAAACCTAGATTCTGACAGCTTCGACAGGAGTTGCAGCTTTATCTGACTTTCAGTCCGTTGCAAAGCTTAAGCAGCATTAACAAATCCTGCCTAGCAACATAGGGATTTTTGGGTGCATAACTAGCCAAAACCAAACAAAGCTTCAAATATGCCTTTCTACTATCGTGGGATTGATGAAACAGGTTTGTAA
>JARSSU010028769.1:0-24866 GCA_029619165.1 Eurosta solidaginis | reverse complement strand
TTAAAGAGTTTAATTCGCGCTCACGTCATTTTACATTTAAAATACTTTATAAAGATAAAATAGCGCTTAAGTTTACTATAACAGACATACCTAATTTAGAAGCATGTTAAAACCATTAATATTCGTATATGACCACAGAGGTCAAGGTCGGGGTGTTATGGTGAAGTGAACAGTTGCATCCCCTCTCCCCCTAAAAACCGTTTCCCTAAGTCGTAAGTACTTTATCATCCAGACATCGAACATCCCAACTTTCACATTTATAATATATGTATGCACGGCTCATGGTTTATATAGAGTTAGTCTAAACGATTGTGTCTTCTGGTTGCTTGCAGGACATTCGGTCGCGCCCATTTCTGTACTCCCGAGATTATGTCAAGACTGTTTGGGATATTTTTCGGGATGAAATCGGAACTATTTGGGCCAGTTCGAAACTGTGTACGGAATATTTTCGGGACTACTTTTAGAATACCTCAGGATTATATCGGGATGTGCTCAGAATCGTTTTAGAACTGTTTATAGATTAGATACTTTGAAATTATAAACGACCGTTTCGGGATTATTTGAGGAACATTTCGGGACTACTTCAAATTTTTGTAGGACTAGATTCGAGATCGTCATGAGTCTGTTTCGGATTCGTTTCTGGATTGTTTTCGTAAAAATATCGTCGAGAATTTTGGGGAGTAACTTCATATAGTTTCAGGATGGTTTTCGAATGTATACACAATTGCTTAGGGAATCATATAGGAAGGACTGTCTCAGAAATTTTTTAACTATCCCGGATCTGTTTATTGGTTTGGAACTATTTTATGATCATAAAAAAGAAGTATTTCAGGGAAGTATTGGATCCTTCTTTTTTCAGAAGTCCACTATATCCTTTGCTTCTGTTTATCACAGTGTGCTTATCTCCGTGACTGCGAGTATTTCGCGTAAAGATTATTTTCTGAACGGTCTCGGTACTTTTGCAAGATCATATCTCGGCATATCGTGCAGACTGGGAAGCGGTTTTAGGCTAGATATACGATTAGTAGAAGATGAACAGACGTTAGATGCACAACAAATTAACGACTTACTAACACTTAACGAAAGATCTTGATTACGTCAACCCGTCTAAGTTCGAGCAGTGTTGTTTTTCTGTTGTTATGAAAAAATTTGTATTTATTCACAAAAAATACAGTCATTGTACATATATCAATTCAACTGTGCAAATATATATACATATATATAAACAAACATTACTAGGGAAATTGCTTATAAAAAAGTATAGCAAATGTTTGGTCAAAGCCACGTTCATTTTATACACTCGAATATGCGTAAGTATGAATTTTTTGTTTAACTAGTTAAAAATTTCCATTAAAGTTATTAATTAAATAGCTTATTAGGCTCCTATAACCGTGGCATAGTGAGGTCTTCTTGCGCCCAGCGCAAAACATTTTTTTGGCAGTGTCCATTCAGAATACCCGTCATAAGTCTACAGTCCTCTCTTTTTAATGATAGAAGCAACTTTGTTAGGCTAAGGTTTCAGACCTACACATAATCTCGACACTTTACAGCCCCCTCTTTAACCCACGCTTTCCCGCTTGGTCGATCATGTGCACCTCTCGCCTTCGCTTAATCTCGCCCAGTCTAACTGGGACGTCTACGGAGGAAGCTTCAAGGGATGCGCCCTTTATCTAAATATTGTTACGTAAACGCAAGCTTTTTATGAGAACCTCCGAATTCTTAATCATTGGAGTATATCATTTTGGTGTGAAAGCATCATAAACGGTGGGTAAGTCATCATACATCTGCCACCCTTGTCCTGCAATATAGGAAACTTTGCCCTCGTTGCTGAAAGACAACAACGGAGGGGAGCTTCGTTCCCGGCGGGTTGAAAGGCCTAGAGGAGTTTTGCCGGCAGCTTCATGGCTCTGCGAATGCAAGTTGGAATCAACAAATGAAAGCAACGCTGCAAAATAACCATTTATATCCCTTGTCTCTTCAAACTTTTCACATCACAGGAGTTGACACTGATTTAATATACATACGGCCATATTGTTCGCGACGTGGATCTTGCACATAACACAAAAACTGTACAGACACTTCGATGGCATAACATTACTACCGTGGAAACCAACAACTTTTGGTTGTGACGTTCGAACACATTCTCTGCTTCAATACAAATGCATCCGAAATTGCTTACAATGCACAAAGTTGCATAATATCCTCAAATCGCTGCAACGGAGAAAGTTGCAGGGCTGCCAAATTTCCCACTTAGAACTGCCACCGAATATCTTCTTAAGGCATCTGCATTAACCCTAGTATGATCCAGAGCAATACGAACGCAGAGTCTGTGATTTCCTTCAAACTCAGGCTCCCGCCTTTGCAGACATCGCCGAAGAAGAATGCACACTTCCGAAGGATATGCGCGTTACTCTGCCCCAACGTCGATCTCTATATATGGCCCCAGCCTGGTGTATAGCACAAATAATGTACTCGTCTGTAATGTGGAACAAAAATATGTAATAACCTTTCTTTTTTGCTAAAACCATATTGAAACTTCTCGATTCCTTGGACCTCCGTTAGAGGAATTTATTTCTTGAGTGTTCTAGCCTATTAACCCAGGCGATTGTACGACAAAAATGAGAACCACACATGGACGGGCGGGAAAAAAGGACTACGCCGCCTAGTTCTGTCGATGATAAACAGAAAAATGTATATGTGCGCTGCTCTCTGCATGCCATCAAAACAAAAACGGGCGTCCTACTTAACGCCAAAGTGGGGGAAAAAGGTGCCGGCAAAATTCAACTTCCACAAATTAATATTAACATCTCTAATAACGGAAGTAAGCTGAATGCTGGTATGAGCAAATTATGACCAAGCATGGTTAAATCGTACAAATTAAAAAAAAACTATAAAACCGAACTAAAAAAATTCATACCAAATTTTCGATCTATTTTATTTTTATTTTATATCGGGCATTTGTAAAGTCAAATATACTAAAATTTTTGTTTTTGTCCTTTGGTTTGGCATTTCCACAAAGTTTTTGAGAGAGATTTTAAATTTTTTTTTAAGTCAAAAAATCTTTACGGCCGCCGAGAAGAGAGAAACGGTTTTACCTTCGTATTTTTTTATCATGGGCTGAAGATATCATCGATAAAGTAGACTCAAATACATATTTAATATAATATGATTACAGTAGTATTAGTAATAATATACATTAGTAATACTGAGATAGTCAAGTTTGGAAAAACATCTTCTCCATACGAGATTATAAAAGTAAGTAATTCTAACGGAGTTTTAGGTTCATTTCTTTTCTACTGCGAAGTAATATTTTGCAGACACATATTTCGATAAAAAGTTCTGTTCCATCGAAATCTGTATTATAAAATTCACCCAAGTCCTTACAATTTCGTCGTTATTATCCCTGTTTAACAAATTTCCAACTTCTAAGAGAAATCCAAATATAAAATTAAGGTAATTTAGTCGTGTAAGCTTGTACGTATTTTTTGTTGGAGACGATCGAGAACACTTTTCATGACGCGAGAAATTTTCACATTCTGCGGAAAGACCAATATCTCTAGCCGATTTTGCGGCGCCTCTTTCACGTTTTACTATATCAATATCCCATTTTTCACAAAGAGACTTCGCTTTTTCTATTGCTTCTTCACAGAGAGTGTCTCGAATTTCGGATTCACGTTTGACAGTTTTTGTTAAAGCATTTTTTAATAATTCCTATCGTAACGTTGAACATGAGAAAAAAAGATATATGCTTTCAATTATTCCACAACCTGTCGCAAGTGTTCTGGATATATGCATGAATTTTTTAGTATAGAAAATTTTTTCCAGAAATCAGTTATAATAAAAATACAAACTATCCAGGAAGTTCTGCTTTGCGAAAAAAAAATTTTTTTAAAGTAAAATTTTAACAAAAAATTAATATCTTTACAGTATAAAAGTAAATTATGTCAACATTCAACTCCAGTAATGATATGGTGCAACAAAATACAAAAATAAAAGAAATTTTCAAAATGGGCGTGGCTCCGCCCTTTTTCATTTAATTTGTCTAGGATACTTTTAACGCCATAAGTCGAACAAAAATTAACCAATCCTTTTGAAATTTGGTAGGGGCATAGATTTTATGACGTTAACGGTTTTCTGTGAAAATTGGCGAAATAGGTTGATGCCACGCCCAGTTTTTATACACACTCGTCCGTCTGTCCTTCCGCATGGCCGTTAACACGATAACTTGATCAAAAATAGATATATCTTTACTAAACTCAGTTCACGTACTTATCTCAATGCACTTTATCTTGGTGTAAAAAATGGCCGAAATCCGACTATGACCACGCCCAATTTTTCGATTTCGACAATTACTAAAAATAAAAAAATGCCATAATTCTATACCAAATACGAAAAAAGGGATGAAACATGGTAAGGTAATTGGATTGTTTTATTGACGCGAAATATAACTTTAGAAAACACTTATAAAATGGTTGTGACACCTACCATATTAAGTAGAAGAAAATGAAAAAGTTCTGCAGGGCGAAATAAAAAACCCTTAAAATCTTGGCAGCTATTACATATATAAATAAATTAGCGGTACCCAACAGATGATGTTCTGGGTCACCCTGGTCCACATTTTGGTCGATATCTGGAAAACGCCTTCACACCACTCCCTTTTAAAACTCTCATTAATACCTTTAATTGATACCGATATCGTACAAACTCATTCTAGAGTCACCCCTGGTCCACCTTTATGGCGATATCTCGAAAAGGCGTCCACCTATAGAACTAAGACCCACGCCCTTTTAAAATACTCATTAACGCCTTTCATTTGATACCCATATCGTACAAACATATTCTAAAGTTACCCCTGGTCCACCTTTATGGCGATATCTCGAAAAGGCGTTCACCTATAGAACTAAGGCCCACTCCCTTTTAAAATACTCATTAACTCCTTTCGTTTGATACCCATATTGCACAAACGAATTCTAGAGTCACCTGGCCCACCTTATGGCGATATCTCGAAACGGCGTCCACCTATGGAACTAAGGATTACTCCCTTTTAAAATACTCATTAGCACCTTTCTTTTGATACCCATATCGTACAAACAAAGCCTAGAGTTACCCCTGGTCCACCTTTATTGCGATACCTCGAAAAGGCGTCCACCTATATAACTAAGGCCCACTCCCTTTTAAAATACTCATTAACTCCTTTCGTTTGATACCCATATTGCACAAACGAATTCTAGAGTGACCCTGGCCCACCTTTATGGCGATATCTCGAAACCGGCGTCCACCTATGGAACTAAGGATTACTCTCGTTTAAAATACTCATTAACTCCTTTCGTTTGATACCCATATTGCACAAACGAATTCTAGAGTCACCCTGGCCCACCTTTATGGCGATATCTCGAAACGGCGTCCACCTATGGAACTAAGGCCCACTCCCTTTTAAAATACTCATTAACTCCTTTCTTTTGATACCCATATTGTACAAACAAATTCTAGGGTCACTCCTGGTCACCTTTATGGCGATATCTCGAAAATGAGACCACCTATACAACAACACCACTCCCTTATATTGGATACACTTCAAATAATAACGGATATATCGCGAATGTACATTTTGGTTCCACTCCCACTCTCACTCGTACTCCTATTTACTTGCGTTCTACACTCCCACCTAAATTAGTAATCTGATATATATGTATTTGTTTATACTTTATACAAAAGAATTGGACATTTTCTAAAGTTATCTAAGATTTAACTTCCACCATGAAATCGATGCACTTTTAGCACAATTACATTAGTCAGTGTTTGTTGTCGTTCCTGTTTTATTTTTTAACAATGTGTGATAATCGTGTTTGTTGGTCCGTATATAGAAAAATTTTTTCTGACAAAGAATTTTTCGAAAAATTTAACTCAATCGAGCAAAGAGCGTAGAAGAAGAGCTTTATTTCTTTATGTGAAAACTTTCTTGGACACGACAGGAGTGATGACTATGTTGAAGTAGTAAATGAGTTTTTAAAGGATTATGAAGAAATGGGATGCGAGTGTCAGCCAAAATCCATTTTTTACATTCCCAGTTGGATTTATTCTCCGAAAATCTTTGAAAATTGAGTGATGAACAATGAGAACGCTTTCACCAGGAAATATCAGCCATTGAAATACGTTTTGTTGGCAAGAATCAGATCAGAATGCTGGCCACCTATTGTTGGCCTTTCAAACGCGAAACTGATGATTCAGTCTATAGACTCAAGCAAACATTTTTAAAATGTCACAAAATTCAAAGTTTGGGTGTAATAAGAATTTGAATATAAGAATATTACAACTATTTGTATTCAGAATAAATTATTCTTTTTTCTTTATATAACTACTCCCAACATTGTTTAAAAAATCACGAAAAACTATTTCAAATAAATTATTATGATGAATTATATACAAAATAAATAATACGGAGGGCATCGATAAACCCTCAGGGAGAGAATATATCGCTACAACAACAACAAGAACGAAGACAATCCTCATGTTTCAATGAAACTTGAACCAGATACGGATAGAGATTTAACCTGCAAATGCAACAACAATGTGATCCATATGTAAACAACTGCTAAGAGTGAAGAGAACATTTTACCCACCTGGACAAAGAAATAAAGAGCACGAATGACGTAACATAAACTACAGGTATACATATATATATATATATATATAGAAAACGCCAATATGAGATACCGAAACGAGAACTAAATAAGAAGTTTTTGAGACAGCGAAAAGTATAGGAGAGGAATCGATGAACGAGGCGAACTGAGAGTATAAAAGTAGCTCGATTAAAGCGATAGTGGATCAGTTTGATGTGAACACGCCATAAGTGAAGTACGCGAGTTATTTAAATGTCAAGTCCTACTACCATAGTAGTGTTGTAAATGAAGGACATTTTCCTGTACTGACTATTTGAGTTATATTTTCAATAGTTCAGGGATTCGAATGATAACAGAACATGGAGAATATTCAAGAAATTCCTAAATTCCCTATAATGTAATAAATTTGAAATATTAGATGTTTGGATGTTCAGACGTTTATCTTTGTTTCTTAATGACGTCAGTTCTTAATGACGTCAGAACAGATTTTGATGAAATTTTGCATGCTGATAGTTTATCGTCTGGAAGGATATACTGCTATTTTTTATTGGAAAATATTGTGTTTAAACGAATTTGTGTGCGTTAGTACGTTCAATTCGATTTTAGTAATTTTTTTCTCGGTTATTTTCGATCTGGATAAAATTCTGCAAACATTTTTTTTTAAAGCTCAGTTGAAAAATAATTTAGCTATACTCAAAAACGGTTTGATTGATTGAAACAAATTTTTCTTTACCTTACTCAATCGGACTAAAAAAATGAAAATCCTCAATTTATTAATATTTTAGGTAATTGAATTGATGTAAGTATATGAGTCAGAGCGGAAGAATTAATTTTGTTAGATGTCGCCCTTAAGAGATTATACAACCCTTTCGTATGTTCACCATAAAGTTAAATTTTTTCTTGCCAATATATACTTAAAAGAGACTATTTCTATGTCCACTGAATTATTTGAACTAAAAATTATTGATATAAGGTTCGATTCGAGCTCAAGGCCAGAACAATAATTCTTTTTTTCTAATGAAAATTATTGTTATTTTTTAATTTTTCTATAATTGAAAAATTGTATTTTGTTTCTGGAAGAGTAAGTAGAAAATTGTTCAGACAACCTGCCATAGCTGCGCAGACAAAAACAAAACACAATTTTTCAATTATAGAAAAATTAAAAATAACAATAATTTTCATTAGAAAAAAAATTAGTGTTCTGGCCTTGAGTTCGAATCGAACCTTTAATCATTTATCATAAGGCCGATAAAAACAAAAACAATTGCTAAAAATTAATTTTATAACGATAGATTTTATGCTGCTCAAAGTTATACTAAAACAAGTAAGGAAGGTTAAGTTCGGGTGTAACCGAACATTACATACTCAGCTGAGAGCTATGGTGACAACATAAGGGAAAATAACCATGTAGGAAAATAAACCGAGCTAACCCTGGAATGTGTTTGTATGACATGTGTATCAAATGAAAAGTAATACAGTGTATTTTATGAGGGAGTGGGCCATATTTCTATAGGTGTCCATTTAGGTGGATAGCCATAAAGGTGGATCAGGGTTGACTCTAGAATTTGTTTGTACAATATGGGCATCAAACGAATGGTGTTAATGAGTATTTTAAAAGGGAGTGGGCCTTAGTTCTATAGGTGGATGCCGTTTCGAAATATCGCCATAAAGGTGGACCAGGGGTGACTCTAGAATGTGTTTGTACGATATGGGTATCAAATAAAGGTATTAATGAGGGTTTTAAAAGGGAGTGGTGGTTGTTGTATAGGTGGTCGCCTTTTCGAGATATCGCCATAAAGGTGGACCAGGGATGACTCTAGAATGCGTTTGTACGATATGGGTATCAAATTAAGGTATTAATGAGGGTTTTAAAAGGGAGTGGTGGTTGTTGTATAGGTGGTCGCATTTTCGAGATATCGCCATAAAGGTGGACCAGGGGTGACCCTAGAATTTGTTTGTACAATATGGGTATCAAAAGAAAGGTGTTAATGAGTATTTTAAAAGGGAGTAATCGTTAGTTCCATAGGTGGACGCCGTTTCGAGATATCGCCATAAAGGTGGAGCAGGGGTGACCCTAAAATTTGTTTGTACAATATGGGTGTCAAAGAAAGGTGTTAATGAGTTTTTTAAAAGGGAGTAATCCTTAGTTCCATAGGTGGACGCCGTTTCGAGATATCGCCATAAAGGTGGGCCAGGGGTGACTCTAGAATTTGTTTGTGCAACATGGGATATCAAACGAAAGGTCTAATGAGGTTTTTAAAAGGGAGTGGGGCCTTCGTTCTATAGGTGGTCGCCTTTTCGAGATATCGCCATAAAGGTGGACCAGGGGTGACTCTAGAATATGTTTTGTACGATATGGGTATCAAATGAAAGGTGTTAATGAGTATTTTAAAAGGGCGTAGGGGCTTAGTTCCATAGGTGGACGCCGTTTCGAGATATCGCCATAAAGGTGGACCAGGGGTGACCCTAGAATTTGTTTGTACAATATGGGTATCAAAAGAAAGGTGTTAATGAGTTTTTTAAAAGGGAGTAATCCTTAGTTCCATAGGTGGACGCCGTTTCGAGATATCGCCATAAAGGTGGGCCAGGGGTGACTCTAGAATTTGTTTGTGCAATATGGGTATCAAACGAAAGGTGTTAATGAGTATTTTTAAAAGGGAGTGGGCCTTCGTTCTATAGGTGTTCGCCTTTTCGAGATATCGCCATAAAGGTGGACCAGGGGTGACTTTAGAATATGTTTGTACGATATGGGTATCAAATGAAAGGTGTTAATGAGTATTTTAAAAGGGCGTGGGGGCTTAGTTCTATAGGTGGACGCCTTTTCGAGATATCGCCATAAAGGTGGACCAGGGGTGACTCTAGAATGAGTTTGTACGATATGGGTATCAAATTAAAGGTATTAATGAGAGTTTTAAAAGGGAGTGGTGGTAGTTGTATATTTGAAGGCGTTTTCCAGATATCGACCAAAATGTGGACCAGGGTGACCCAGAACATCATCTGTTGGATACCGCTAATTTATTTATATATGTAATACCTGCCAAGATTTTAAGGGTTTTTTATTTCGCCCTGCAGAACTTTTCCATTTTCTTCTACTTAATATGGTAGGTGTCACAACCATTTTATAAAGTTTTTTCTAAAGTTATATTTCGCGTCAATAAAACAATCCAAGTACCTTACCATGTTTCATCCCTTTTTTCGTATTTGGTATAGAATTATGGCATTTTTTTCATTTTTCGTAATTTTCGATATCGAAAAAGTGGGCGTGATCATAGTCGGATTTCGTTCATTTTTCATACAAAAATAAAGTGAGTTCAAGTAAGCACGTGAATTTTTGCTCAAGTTATCGTGTTAACGGCCATGCGGAAGGACAGACGGACGAGTGTGTATAAAAACTGGGCGTGGCATCAACCGATTTCGCCCGTTTTCACAGAAAACAGTTAGCGTCATAAAATCTATGCCCCTACCAAATTTCAAAGGATTGGTTAATTTTTGTTCGACTTATGGCGTTAAAAGTATCCTAAACAAATTAAATGAAAAAGGGCGGAGCCACGCCCATTTTGACATTTTCTTTTATTTTTGTATTTTGTTGCACCATATCATTACTGGAGTTGAATGTTGACATAATTTACTTATATACTGTAAAGATATTAAATTTTTTGTTAAAATTTAAAAAAAAATTTTTTAAAGTGGGCGTGGTCCTTCTCCGATTTTGCTAATTTTTATAAGCGCACATATAGGAATAGGAGTAACGTTCTTGCCAAATTTCATCACGATATCTTCAACGACCGCCAAATTACAGCTTGCAAAACTTTTAAATTACCTTCTTTTAAAAGTGGGTGGTGCCACGCCCAAGTTATACATTATGTCTATATATTCCACTAATATGTTGATATTATTATTATGTTAGTTTTAGTTTGTTAACGCATTCTACTGGATATTTCTATATTTATTTATAAAACTATATAACAATTGAACTTGAAAGGAAAATTCTAATATCAAAAAATTGAAAATTTATTCAATAAATAATCTTGCATCCAACAAGATATTGTTTTATATTGAAAAAATAAAACTCCCATTGTCCAAAATTTTACTAGTTTTCTATTCTGCGTCATAAGGTCAACCTATCTACCAAGTTTCATTGCTTTATCCGTCTTGGGTAATGAATTATCGCACTTTTTCGGTTTTTCGAAATTTTCGATATCGAAAAAGTGGGAGTGCCCAGGAACCTACATATCAAATTTCTTTCAGATACCTCAAAACTTACTCAAGTTATCGTGTTTACGGACGGACGGACATGGCTAAATGAATTTCTTTTTTCTCCCAGATCATTTTGATATATAGAAAGAAGCCTTTATATATCTCGATTAGTTTATGCCGTTACGGATTACCGTTATGCGAACAAAATTAATATACTCTGTGGGCTCTGCTCAGCTGAGTATAAATATGTAATCGGGAAAATAACTTTATCATCCCAAAGGGGCCCAAATTGTATCAATATTTATAAAATTCATTATCCTCTATTTATTTTGGCAAAACTAACATTTTTCGCGTTCCATAACTCTCTGCCATGCAGATTTGCCACAAGTTTGAAGATTTTTAGTGTAACGTTGAACAGAATAAATCGATCGTTGAAGATAAATGTTTCACTCATTGTAACACCTCCAGTGGTTAATGTTGCATCCATTTTGGATAAGATAATAAAAATAGATTGGGTCACCTGATTTTTAAAGTGACTCTCATCATGTATCTCTTTCTGGTTACTGCTGAAGATAGTCGACAGAATGCGTCGCCATATTGAATATCCTGTCAGGCAGTTGGCGAAAAGAATATCGCACTTGTTTTGTACACAATGGTTGCATCCTTTGGTGTGACATAAAATTTCAAACATGAAATAATAATTTGGATTACCACGAAAACATAGTAGGATTAGAATTTATCCTGAACTTTTTTACATACAAAAGGGAAACAAATTTCTACAGTCTATTTCAAAGTGTAAGAGAATAAATTATAATTTGTGACTGTTAAAAAAATACTATATAATTAAAAAAAGATGATAAAAAAATTGTATGGACTACCGTTATATAAATGGACCAAAAAATAGAAGGCAATTTTTCCTTTAATACAGACATAGTCTTGTTGAATTTTGATTAAAAAACTTTAACAACCGTTCTTGTAAAATAATTTTGGGATTTAAAACTATAAAGGGGTAGCGTAATCTTTCAATTTAAGGCAAATTCTGTACTTGGGATTAACTAAGTGATTATTTAAAATTTAAACACGTCTCTACCTTTATAATTTTAAATCCCAAAATTCTTTAACAATAGCTATTGTTAAAGTTTTTTAGTCAAAATTCAACAAGACTCTGTCTGTATTAAAGGAAACATTGCCTTCTATTTTTTGGTCCATTTATATAAAGGTAGCCGTTGTACTGCCTACAAAAAGAAAATTGCAACTTTGATTAGTAATTTAAGTAATTCCTAAGTGAAAATTCTTATCTTTGGCGTTGCTCGGACGTACTTCGTCTATATCTATATTCGGTTTAGGTGACTGTAGAAAGATTTATGTGTGCTACATATAAATCGGTGAATTATTATAGCTGTTCGATGCTCTTGATATTGGTGGAGCGGGTGAGTTGGGCAAAGAGGATGAATGTGGTGAATGATTCTTGTTGGCAATTATTTTCATAATTAGCAAAGCCGGATAGTGCAACGCAATCGTTGTTGTTGAATACGATCACAATTGTTGAGGAAGTAAGTTCAAGACAATTGATGATGTGGTGAATTTTCCTTGCTGGCGAATGTGCATCATAACAAGATAATTCCAGCTCGTTTGTCCTAAGTGAAAATTCTTATCTTTATTTATTTGTTCAAAATAGCAAGATTTAACAGAATTAGTGGAATTTTCGTTGACAACACTGGCGAAAACAACAGAATTCCACCTCGCATCATAACAAGAGAATTCCACCTCATTTGTCAGCTACTTATAGCGTTTTCTTTTCTGGCTATAGTGTTACGCTTTTTGTACGCCGCGCAAGGGTTGTTGTTCTATTCTAAAAAACAGGCAACGCCTTTATGGGGTATTTCGTTCTTTTGTGAAAATTGTTGCCTGCTCGCAACGCAAAAGCGTTACACTTTTACCCTGTATAAAATGGCGGTGTGGCAGTGCAACTCTGTGAAACTCTCAATTCGCTCTTGAGTTCCACATATACTCTGTTAATATGAGTGCAAATCAATTACCAGATTGCGCATTCACGAATTCAAATTCCTTCGTTCTGCGCAGCTACGTCACAGTTAACCAGGGATGCACCTTAACGTTAAGCTAATCGTTTATCAAAAAATTTCCACCGTTTCCGTTGAAACACTTCGAAATATTATCGATAAAGAAATTATCAAGATAAATTGTATCTCGTTTTTATCCGAAACGAAAAGCTTTCGTTAACGTTAAAAACGTTAACAAAAACGTGATACTTTATGTTTGAATTGTGCTGGCAATGCTATAGCCATGGTGAAGCCGTAAGGTGGTAACAACGAGCGCACATACACACACAAACTCCATATAATTTGTTTGTGTAATTCGTTGGTGGTAATGTCAAAAACACTCTGAGAAATGTTCGTACTGTCAAAATTCATGAGAAAAGTTGCAATCAGCTTGGCTATTGCTTTCACCTTTAATGACTCCGCCATCAATCAGCTTTGCCAGCATAGTTTGAAATTAATAATGAACATAAACGATTTGATTCCGTTTTGATATGGCAGAAAACGAAACGAAATCATTTCGTTAATTTGACGTTTTTAACGTTAATAAACGAAACGAAATGACTTTGTTTCGTTTATTAACGTTAATTATCGTAACGAAATGATATCGGTTCGTTGGTTAAGCATGCCTGCAGTTAACTGTTTGAGCGAATGAAAGAGAGAGAGAAAAAAACAAGAGCTAAAGGAAGATGACGTAAGAATTGTCCATAAAAAAGAGATGATCTAATGTTTACATGCGCAATGCGCAATCTTCTTGTGTGATTTGTGATATGAGTGAATATGGTGAGATGAAATGTTCTTTGTATGCACTACAAATGTTGACAATTTTCTGGGGTAGGAGTAACACTATTAAGGCTTTACCATTTACTTAGGCAAAAAATTTTTTCAGAAAAGAAAACGCTATTAATTTGCGCAGCTGAAAATCGTGGTGAAATTCGCATACGCCTGAAAGTCTAAAAGAATCGTGGTGAAAGTCGCGTACGCCTAAAAGTATGCAAGGACTTGCATTGAGTTGGACCTTCAACGAGGTGGTATTCAACGATGTGGAATCTTCTAAATACTTCGACTTGTGCGTTACGTCGCTCAAATTTTTTGATCAAACATTGCACTGTCACCGATTTTTATACTATATTTCAGGTTTCAAGTCACTAGATATTCAGGAAGTTAGTTAAAATTTGATTGCAAGATTCCCAATTTAAAACTAGTTTTCTCAATATTTAGATCTGTGCGTTACCTAGCGGATTTTTTTGATAAAATATTGCATCGGCACCAGGTTCTAATTTACGACCCAAGTTTCATGTATCTAGCTCATCGGGAAATTACTCGAAAATAGATCGCAAGATTCCGCCTGTATTTAAATGATTTGTAGTTATCGCGAGCGTGCCACCTAGCGGAACTTTGTTTTCTATAAGTTATATTTTCACCAGACCTCTAACTAAGTGCCAAGCTTCAAAGTCTCTACGTAACCGGGAAGTTAGTTAAAAATGGATTGAAGGATTCCCAAATTAAAACTAATTTTCCTAATATCTCGATCCCTGCGCCACCTAGCGGAATTTTTTTGATAGAATATTGCATTGTCAGCGGGTTCTGATTTACGGCTCAAGCTTCATATCTCCAGCTCACCCGGAAGTTACTCAAAAATCTATTTCAAGATTCCCTGCGTTTTTTCAGGGATTTTCAGGGATTTTCGATCTCGATTCGTCAGCCACCTGGCGGCATTTTGTTGTCCACGGATTGTAGTGGCATCGACTCGCAAGCTATGTGCTAAGTTTCAATTCTCTGGATCACCGAGAAGTTAGTTAAACGTCGATCGCAAAATTTCCATTTTAAAATAAATTTTCTGTATATCTCGATCCGTGCGCCACCTCGCGGATTTTTTTCACTTGCATTGTAATGTCTGCCAGATCTGAACTATGTTCTAAGTATCAAGTGTCTAGCTCAACGGGAAGTTACCGAAAAAGACTTCCGCGGGTCAAAAATTCGTATGGAAATGAGGGGACAAACATTAAAGGGATTTAATATAAAGGTAGTAAAAAAATGAATTTTTGTTATTGATATTAGAGAAAAATTACAAAGTTTACAAATGGCGATGGTTATTAGGACATGTTTCTGAATTGCATTTCTTCATCAGTTAGCTTCTCGGTAGCTGAGTATTGAACTCGAAATCTCCAACATTCATACTTTATACTACATAATGTAAAGGCAGATGAATTTATTTACTCAGCCATGTAAATTCCCCGCTGCTCGCTTTTCAATTGGTTTCTAAAGGCTTGGTTTCATCGAAAGCATTTCCGTTATATAGCGGTGGAGTATGTTGTCAAAAATGTTGCAGTTTAGAAGTAATTATGTGGAAACTAAGAAGAGGGTGAAGTTCACCGTAACGTAATATAACGGCAGGGCATTAAATATTAAGGCCGTCATGATAGTAGAAATACATTCATCGCCGTTTTATCCCACCGCTATTGTCAAAGCATACACCGAGAGAGTGAAGATTCAGAGCTTTATAAATGGCATAAGGGACGTCGAAACGAAGCGAGCCACATACGCGAACCCAAAGCCAACATTCGCAGAAACGGTGTCACAAGCTCTGATTCAGGAAACGGCGTCGCTTCTGTGTAAGCCAGTTTTCAAAGCACGCCGTGTGGAAGTAGAAAGGCCAGAGTGGGTAGACGCAATATTGGAGGCACTGAAAGGATCGCAAAAGCGAAGTGAAAAAGTTATCAAATGCTTCAAATGCGGGAAGTCCGGTCACATAGCACGTCATTGCGATCTTGGTCTTAATAGTTCCAACAATGTGGGTGGCCGTAAACGCAAAGCTGGAGGAGATGAGCAAGAGCGAGTGGGAGCTAGATCCAGCTATTGAATGCCCTGTGATATCTGTGTCGCAAATTGGAAGGAAATCAAGCAGTCTTACCGTCAGAGGGAATGTGGATGGCAAAGAACGAGTACTGACTGTAGATACGGGCGCATCTCATTCCTTGATTCGATCTGATTTGGTCTACAAGAGAGTAAAGTCATTACCTGGAGCGAGGTTGCGTACGGTCACAGGCGAATATAACCAAGTACAGGGAGAAGTAATATGTGAAGTCCTAATTGGGAAGGTCATGGTTCTACACAAATTCGTTGTGGCGGAGATCGTTGATGAAGTTATATTGGGAGTGGATTTCTTGGTTGACCATGACATCAAGATCGATATGCAGAGAAGGGTGATGCATTATGAGAACCAAGATGTGCCACTTAACTTCAGTTTAGAAAAAGGGTTCAGCAGTAAGCGAGTGCTGGTGGAGGAGATTCGACAGAGACCACGAAAGTCAAGGAAAGTAGATCGAGCAAAGGTTGATGGATCGAATGTGCCAAATAAAGCGAAATTAAAAGTACCTGCGAGGAAAAGACCGGCATCAACAAACCCTAATGGACGCACTAAAATGACTGAAAGAATTTTTCAGAAAGAAAGCAAGGATGGTTTCAAGCCAGCGTGCACTTTTGTTGGGAAACGTCGGAACGATACTGAGTATGTGAGCCAATCCGCCAAGAGCAAGCTCTACAAAGTAGTTCTTCATTGGCCAAGCAACAGAGTGCGAGAGAACGATCCAGAATAATGAGTAGTAAGATGGAACACAGGTACGACAGGGAAAATAATTCGGAAGGTTTCCGGAATGGAGATTTGGTACTGTTAAACAACCCTCACCGGCGGAAAGGTGTTCCAGCCCAATTTCGGTGCAGTTCGGAAGGCCCGTACAAAGTTGTGAAGAAGATCAGTGATACCATCTACCGCATACAAACCACTGGGAAACCACGGATTAGAAGGGTGGTACACTTGGAGATGCTAGCGGCGTTTAGATTGGGAGATTTGTCTGATCGGGACGATCAGACTTAGGTGGAGGGCAGTGTTACGAATGTTAGCAAAACTAAGGAGTGCTGCCATCTCCAGGCCGATGCTAAGCAGTGACGTGAATTCACATCAATAATTCAATCATTATGTATCTACATAAACGAATCCATAATTGCGTCTACACATATGTACACATTCCGACGAGCAACATTTACATACAAGGCAGCGAGAGATGAGATGTCACACACAGATGAATTTACTTATACGCTTATGTGTGTGCGGGAGACTGTAAACTACAAACTCACATATGTACATCTGAGAAGCGCTAAAAAGTAGACAATTGTAAACAAGTAGAAACTATATGAGAACTATACAAACACGAATATAGTTGGTAAGTTCTGGAAATGGAAGAGCCTAGAAGTATGCAGCGTAAACTATAAAAGCGGGGCAGGCGAGTAAGAAGTAATTCAGTTTGAGTTGAGCTATCAATCAGTTTGATTAAGCACGCGATCTGGCGGCCAATAGTAGAGTTTCATTTGAGTTATCAATCAGTTTGGTTATTAAGCCAGCGAGTAGCAAAGTATAAGTGTTATTGTGAAGTACTTTAATAAAGGCCATTTTTCCATTATTCAATATTGGAGTTATTTATTCAACAGTTTAGTGATTCGAACTTAGCAGAGGATTGCAAATAAGAGGATTTTCAAGTAAATTCGTTACAATATTATATCCCACCGATCTGTATGATTTTTTCAGACAACAATATGTGCCATATACGTAAGCGTTCGGTGAAATTTGAAGCCTCTAGCTCTTAAAATAGGGCAGTAATTACGAAAAGTTTCTTATCTGAACAATCGGTTGTGGGGGATATATACTATATATACAACCGATCTCATCAATTTTTTCAGGCAACAATATGTGCAATATACGAAATTATATGGTGAAGTTTGAAGCTTCAATCTGTTAAATTGAGTAAGATATTACAAAAATCCTCTTTTTTCTGAAAAATCGGTTGTATGGAGGATATATGCTATAGTGGTCCGATCCGGCCGGTTCCGACAAATGTCTAATCGGACACCCAAATACACCTGCTCACCAAATTTTATCAAGATATCTCAAAAATTGAGGGACTAGTTTGCATACAAACAGACAGACGGACAGACGGACAGACAGACAGACGACATGGCTAAATCAACTCAGCTCTTCATTCTGATTATTTCGGTATACTTAATGGTGGGTCTATCTATTTTCCTTTAAGGACTTACAAATTTGGGTTTCGTGACGAAATTAATATATCCTTTCATTTTTATGAAAGGTATAAAAATAGGTAGGTTCTTGTGTGAGGATGCAAAGCTTCACGTTTTTTGTGGTCTGCATGTAAAAACTATGACTACGAATCACGTATTTCAAAAATATATGACGTAAACGTAACTATTTGATGAAATTTGATGAATTTTGAAGCTTCTAGCCGTAAAAAAGGGGCAAAAATGACAGTTTATATGAAGTATATAATATATATACCACCGATCTCTATGATTTTTTCAGACAACAATATATGCTATATACGTAAGCAATTGGTGAAATTTGAAGCTTATAGCTGTTAAAATTGGGTAGAAATTGCGAAAAGTTTCTTATCTGAACAATCGGTTGTATGAGATATATACTATATATACAACCGATCTCTATGATTTTTTCAGACAACAATATATGCTATATACGTAAGTATTCGGTGAAATTTGAAGCTTCTAGCTGTTAAAATGGGGCTAAAATTTGCGAAAATATATATATATATATACTATATATACATATATACTATATATACCACCATATATATACTATATATACAACCGATCTCTATGATTTTTTCAGACAACAATATACACTATATACGTAAGGATTCGTTGAAATTTGAAGCCTCTAGCTCTTAAATAGGGCAGTAATTACGAAAAGTTCCTTATCTGAACAATCGGTTGTGGGGGATATATACTATATATACGACCGATCTCATCAATTTTTTTCAGGCAACAATATGTGCAATATACGAAAGTGCATGGTGAAGTTTGAAGTTTCAATCTGTTAATTTGGGTAAGATATTACAAAAACCCTCTTTTTCTGAAAAATCGGTTGTATGGAGGATATATGCTATAGTGGTCCGATCCGGTCGGTTCCGACAAATGTCTAATCGGACACCCAAATACACCCGCTCACCAAATTTTATCAAGATATCTCAAAAATTGAGGGACTAGTTTGCATACAAACAGACAGACGGACAGACGGACAGACGGACAGACGGACATGGCTAAATCAACTCATCTCTTCAACCTGATTATTTCGGTATACTTAATGGTGGGTCGATCTATTTTCCTTTAAGGACTTACAATTTTCGGTTTCGTGACGAAATTAATATACCATTTCATTTGCATGAAAGGTATAAAAATACCAAAATCTGTCGGAAAATATGGGGCGCACTCAAAAATTGATACGCGAAAAATAATACTGGTTAGTGGTGATTCATTTTTAAATGTGTTTCCGCATGAGGAAAGCGCTATTCTGTTGTTTTGTTATTTTCTGAATTTAAATTGAACATTCTGAAGTCGAATTCTTATAAAATTATTTATTTTAAACAAATAAGAAACGCGTATGCTTTTATCACGTACAAAATTAAAAACGTAATGAAATAAAGTAAATAAAAAGCAAAAAGCATTGTTTCATTTTTGGCGGAATATAACTATTGTCATTTATGATAGTATAACAGTCAAACCTGATATCTACAGTAAACTATCATTTGTGACACTTTCTGATAGTTAAAGTTTGTGACAGAAAGTTTGTATGAGGCGCTGATCGTTAGGTTGACATTGCTGACAATCAGATGATAGTCAGTATTCTTGTAGGGATACGAGATTAACGAATAAACGAGACGATGTGTATATATGTACATAGATGCATAAGATTTTACATAGCTATATTGTAATTTATTCTGTGAAAGTACATAATGTAAACAAATATATAATATATAGCAAGAGGCAACACTTCTTTACTATTATCTTTACTTATTTGTGCTTACAATTCTTTATTTTTCAGTTTTGCCTTTTTCTAAACAACAGCTGTGGGTGGTTATTTGGATGTAACCACCTACTTTTGTGGGTAAAAAAATTATCCGGCTACTTTCGTGGATAGAATACCAAAAGGGTGTAAAAGTTTCCACATGATTTCGTTGGTGAAGAATGTTGTTACGACACTAGAATCGGGGCGTAAGTTTGCAATTCATTGTAACTCCCAAGTCGACAACGCCTTCATGGTGGCTATTAATTTGTACCTGGCTGAATTAAAAATGTTTACGTCGTTAGCATACATTATGATTTTAGAAAATTTTTATAGTTGTGAAAATATCGTTTATAAAGAGCAGAATCGGGCCAAGATGGCCGCCCGCAAGCACACCCGAGGAGCATGAATGACATTCGAAACAAATATTTTTAAAACTTACTCTCTGAGTCTACCGCAAAGATAGGAGGAGATCCAGCAAGCTGCTTAAAACGCTTAACATTAACAAACTTCGAGTATACTTATGTATGTAACTACATTAATATTATGGTAAAGAAAATTGAGAATAATAAGAAAAGCTTTTAATATCTCATCAGCACTTTTAAAGTCATGAATTGATCAAAAATCGTTATTTATAAAAAATGTTGGTAATAAAATTGTTTTCAAATGCATCCTTAATAGATATGCGAGAGCACACACCTGCGTATATAATGTTGGTTGCGCCCAAATTAGACTCCCTTAGACCTGGACGCTTAACAAACCTCCGGCCTGTCAACAACTCGGCAAAAAAATTCGTGCATCATGCGGATGAGCCCCTCGCGCCTTTCGGGCCGGCTTTGGAGGGTATTTATCCGTTCGGTATTTATTAAGTATTACATGTTTTTTAATAACACATCACTTCAATGATATAAAAAAAATATAAATAAATGTAAGGCGCGATAACCTCCGAAGAGCGATCTAAGGCGAGCTTCCTCTTCCAATTTTCTCGTGCTCCTCTGATTTCCCTGACAAATTGGACGGACTCAAGGACTATTAATTTGAGTTTAACTCATCATAAATTTAAGTAATTACCTACGTTGCGGTAAATGTTAAGTCGTGGTGTTTGGGACATGGCATCAAGCAATTGGAGTGAAATTCCACCTCATAGTCCCCTGAGTAAGGACTTTTGTCCCTCCCAAACCTACACTACTTGGTTGTCATGTTACAGCTGATTTTCATTACTTACTTCATAGAAATGCATTGTGGCTCGTTATCTACACAAAAAATTTAACGCGAAACACTTCATGGCGTTACGCAATAATTACCTTTGAATGCAAAGCAGCCTGTATGGATTAGCACTGTAGCTGAGGCGATACGTAATATGTCACCATAATGTTCACATAAATAGTTATTCGCACTTAGTGGCATGGATGTAGCATACAACAAACAAAATATAAAATAAACATTAAGCCATATGAAAGTACATACTATCTAGAAGAAACCATAGGGTATATTACCTAACCCATGAGCTTGTTTAAAAATATACAAAAACTTGCCACAAACTAACTAATTCCCACATGTAAGTATGTATGAGACTTTACGAAGCATATGTATACATTTTTATAGAAATTTTGTGCGCTCAAAATATGTGGGACATTACTGTGGCAGGACACTCATTTAAGACCAACAACAAAATACACAATGAATGTCGCTATGGCGGAATTGGCCAAGGTTGAGGAGGTGTTCTGAGCGGCTCAACTGAAAAAAAAGTGCACAACCATGTGGTGGCAGAAAAAACAAAAAAAAAAAAGCACAAAACGAATAACAAAATCGCACAAGTATAAGTAAGTAGTAGAAGGGAGCATAAATGAAATTGAATCGGAAAATACCCCAATAGCAAAAGTAACACTTTAGAAACAATGGAACAAACAAAGGAAAACAAAAACAAGTAAGGAAGGCCAAGACTTCGGGTGTAAACCAAACAAGTACATACTCAGATGAGACGCTTTGTAGACAAATAAGGGGAAAAAACACCAGTAGGAAAATGAACCTACGGTAACCAGGGAATATGTTTGTATGACGGATGGGTATCAACATGGAGGTATAAAGAGTATTTTAAAAAGGATTCTTACGTGGGCAGTAGGTTCTATAGGTGGACGCAGTAGAGGATATCGCACATAAAGGTGGACCAGGTGCGACTGACTAGAATTTGTTTGTGCGATATAGGTATCAAATGAAAGATGTTAATGAGTATTTTAAAAATGTGTGTGCCTTAGTTGTATATGTGAAGGCGTTTTTACGAGATATCGGCAAAATGTTATTAGACAGGGTAGACCTAGAGACATACTTCTGTGGGTACCACGCTATTTATTTCCTATATGCTCATGCACGAACAGTAGTCTGCCAAGATTCAAAGGGCTTTGGATGGTTAGCGCCCGTGCAGACTTTTCATTTGTCTTCTACTAAATATGGTAGGTGTCCACACCATTTTACAAAGTTTGCTAAAGTTATATTTTGCGTCAGTAAACCAATCCAATTACCATGTTCATCGCTTTTTCATATTTGGTACAGAATTATGGCATTTTTTTCATTTTTCGAAATTTTCGATATCGGAAAGTGGGCGTGGTCATAGTCGGATCTCGGCCATTTTTTATACCAAGTAAAGTGACTCAGATAAGTCGTGAATAAGTCAGTTAAGATATATCCATTTGTGCTAAAGTTATCGTGTTAACGGCCGAGCGAAAGGACAGACGGTCGACTGTGTATAAAAAGTGGGCGTGGCTTCTACAGTTTGTCCATTTCACAGAGAACATTGTCGTCATAGAATCTATTCCCTACCAAATTTCACAAGGATTGGTAAATTTTTGTTCGACTTATGGCATTAAAAGTATTCTAGACGAATTAAATGAAAAAGGGTGGAGTTACGCCCATTTTTGAAATTTCTTTATCTTTGAATTTGTTGCACCATATCATACTGGATCGAATGTTGACTAATTTACTTTATACTGTAAATATATTAAATTTTTGTTAAAAATTGACTTTAAAAATTTTTTGTTTTAAAAGTGGGCGTGTTTGTAATCCGATTTCACAAGTTTGTATTTAGCACGCATATAGTAATAGGAGTAACGCGCCTTTACCAAATTTCATAATGATATCTTTAACGACTGCCAAATTACAGCATGCAAAACTTTTAAATTACCTTCTTTCAAAAGTGGGCGGTGCACGCCCATTGTCCAAAATTTTTCTAATTTCTATTTTGCGTCATAAGGTCAAACTCACCTACCAAGTTTCATCGCTTTATCCGTATTTGGTAATGAATTATCGCACTTTCTTCGGGTTTTCGAAATTTTCGATATCGAAAAAGTGGGCGTGGTTGCAGTCCGATTCCGTTCATTTTAAACAGCGATCTGAGATGAGCGCCTGGAACCTACGTTCCAAATTTCATCAATATACCTCAAAATTTACTCAGTTATCGTGTTTAAAGACGGACGGACATGGCTAAATGAATTTCTTTTTCGCCCAGATCATTTGATATATAGAAGTCTATATCTATCTCGATTAGTTATGCCGTTACGGATTATCGTTATGCGAGCAAAGTTAATATACTCTGTGAGCTCTACTCAGCTGAGTATAAAAATGTAAAATAACAATAAAGAAAACTAGAAAATGGACTGCAGAAATTTTTCTGCCTTTGTATACCCACGTTTAAACTTGATTTGACACCCTTCATGACAGAAAAGGTATGTTACCTTCGTCACGAATCTCAAAATATTAAGTCCTTAAAGGAAAAAACAATGGCACCCACCAATAAGTATACCGAAATTATAAGGATATGGAGCTGAGTTGATTTAGCTATTCCCGTCTGTCGGTTTGTATGCAAACTAGTCCCTAAATGTTGAGATATCTTGATAAAATTTGGTGAGCGGATGTATTTTGGTGTCCGATTAGACATTTGTCGGAACCGGTCGGATCGGACCACTATAGCATATATCCTCCATACAACCGATTTTTCAGAAAAAGAGGATTTTTGTCATATCTTCCTCAGTTTATCAGATCGAAGCTTCAAACTTTACCATATGCTTTCGTATATCGCACGTATGTTGGCTGAAAAAATTGATGAGATCGGCACGTATATATATAGCATATATCCCCCACAACCGATTGTTCAGATAAGAAGCTTTTATAATCACTGCCCCATTTTAACACAATGCGTACGTATAACGCATTCATTGTGTTCTGAAAAAATTTATAGATCGGTGGTATATATATATATACCCCATATGAACCGTCATTTCTTTTAGCGGCTAGAAACTTCAAATTGCATGAAATATTTACATTACGTTAGTATTATGACGATCAGTGATTCATTGTCATACCTATTTCATGCAGACCACAAAAAACGTGAAACTTTGCATCCTCACAAAAACTACCTACCTATTTATACATAGCTTTACTTGTAGACAGGATATTATGGCCATCTGTTCGCTATATATTTCATATCTTATACCAGCCTATTATTTGGATATTACGAATGGGATAAGATTATGTTCAGCCCCATTCTTGAAGGGTATCAAATCTTCGGCACAGCCGAAGACAGTCCGTTCTTACTGTTTTATAAAACCAAACATACAATTTCGTCCTTGTAATTTTAATATCTTGTCGAGGATAAATAAAAAGAGCAAAGTCAGTAAAATATGCGAACAAATCCTGTAATTGATAAAACTAAATGTAGAACATAGAAATTTTACAAAATGAGAATGTGAGAAAAGAAAAACACTATACAAACAACGTTGAATCAAAAGTGATTTCAACAATAACAAAACACAAATAGCATTAATATGTAGGAAAATATTATCACGAGGTTGAGGAAGGAATATCCGCATCATTCGAGACTAAACGAAGTAACAGACAAGATGTTTCCATATGTTGTTGCTGTAAAACGCAAAATATGTACAGAAAGTTCAAAAAAAATGGTCAGATGCGCGCAGCCCTTTGACGGGTATGAATTTGGTAGGCTTCGGTACAATTATTGTGCCACTGTTAGCGCGGTTGCTGAGGAAACAACTTCTTTCTTGAACTTCGGAACCTTGACCACTTTGACTCCAATGAAATTCAGCAAAGGATGTAGGAAAATTATACCTA
>JARSSU010028768.1:0-13484 GCA_029619165.1 Eurosta solidaginis | reverse complement strand
TTAAATTTTAATGCAATTCTTGTGTATATTGTTTTGCTGAATGGGCGCTGAATGTAAAAGTCTTATGTCAGCGAGAAAATATTCATCAAACGCCATGACAAAAAAAATGTCATTCTGCAACACTGGCTGCCAAGAAAACTCACGAAGTTTTAACAGTAATTTTTTTTGTTCACAGTTTTGCTTTACAGAATCAGAATTTCACAGCTTACAACAATTTCTTGTGTACACTTTAAAAATCACAGTTAGCGAATAGAGCCCCTGTTTTTTAAAAGTATCTTGTGACAGGAAAAAATATCAATTTCCGTTTTTCGGATTCACGATCCTGGGGCCCAGTTCAGTAACTGTGAGTTTTAAAATGTACACTTTTTCTTCATATAAATTGTATGAAAGGAAAATCTACATTTTAAAACTCATAGTTACTGAATAGGGCCCCTGGGTCCAAACGCCCCGTTTGACATCCTTCACGACATTTTTGGAGGCATATTAGCAGTTGACTGCTGCTGCAAATTACATTTATATTATGTGTAACGCAACGAGTAATATTTTCTCGTCTGACCGAGAATTCGTGATGATATAAGAGCATTCATTAATCACAGTGAGTGACAGTGAAATGACTGTAACACAAAGTTTCACGGCGTATACATAATCTGGCCCTAAATAACAAAATATCAATGTGTCGATATGTTGTGTACATTAGTGATGGACGATATGACTATTCTGAGCTAACGGTGAAAATAGATATGGCTATTTTTGAATCACGGCTATTTTTATAGCTATAACGATCGCTTTATCTTAACAAGCGATTCTATACAGAAGATATGATGGGCGATTCAGCGATTTTGAGCTATCAGTGAATAATATGGCTATTTTTTACAACTATGGCAATCGCTTTTCATTTATCTTTGATAAGCGAATCTGCAATTATTTGTATACTTGGATATAAAAATTGAATGTTTAAGTTTGTTTACCGGAGTAGATTGAATGTTCTACATTAATTGAATTTAGTATACAGAATATATGAACCCAAATTTTGTAAATAAAATATATGAACCAAAATTGGAATAAAAAGACGAAAATATATACCTTTTATTGTAAACTGCTGTATGTGAAATATCTAAATATGTTCAGTCTCGTATTACACTCAATGAAATGAAACTAGCTGAAATAGATGTCAATGCATCTTTGTTTTATAAATTTTGCTAATTGAAAATGCTTTGATTTTTAATGTAAGATAAATCAACCCGAAATAAATCTGTATATGTAACACCATAAAAACATGATTTATTTACTATATTATACTACACCGATGTATTCAGAAATACTCCGTATGAATTTATTCTGAAAGTTGTATTTGGCTGCATAATATTTGTATAGTAAAGTGAATCAATTTTTAATGAAGAATACAGAGGAAAAATATAGCAAATTCTTCAAAACTATTATAAAAATATTCTTTAGCAGAAAAATAGCCACCCACTTCAGTGCCCTAGAAATTAGCCGTGAGAATTCAACCATATACAAACCATATGACGAAGCTTGAATTGCATTCTCCCAAAAAACTTAATATTTTGAGTTAATTTGTTACAATAAGACGAGTGATATATGTTTCTATAATTCTTTTATTTTTCCATCAAAAACACAAATTTTATAAAACTGTTAACGGCTACAGCCTAGAAGTATTAACTTATGAATAACACATACATTAGTTTCATGTCCGAATCAGTTTTAGCAAGCGTAAAATATGCTATTGTTTCTTTGTTTAGGCCAACGTCCCATCCTAAATCTATACCCTCCTGTGTTTGCGATTCTTTTAAATTTTTATCGTATTCTGTTTCTAGGCGCACAAGTGGACCAAAAACTTTCTCGTATTGATAACCATATCATAACGCAATGGCACTTGTGATGGTTCAGTGTCTATACCTGGCTTCTCTAAATCCTGAAATGTTGCATCGATATTTTCCTTCCATAATTCTCTAATTTGTTATTTGTGCTGCTGATATTTGTCGTGCACGCCACTGCTCTTGCTCGGTAAGCACCGTAACCAACCACGGCAAAACGAACGATCAGTTATAAGTGGCTTCCATTGTTCTTGACCCCAATTCATATACATTATGTACGCCACACGAGTAACATTTTAGTACTGTTTCTCGAAGTGACCTTCAGAATGTAGGGTGACTTCCCTATGTTTAGCCCTCAACCAAAAGATTAACAATTTGGGATCCAGATGTGCTTCCACGCCCATTGCAAAACCATTTTTTGCAAATTATTGCACATCACTTCGTCGTCGAAATTGTTGTTGCACAAGTTGCCTTGTTCCGTTCGCCATTTCCACAATTTCTCTGCACAAAAACGCACACTTTTTTCGCCTATTTACCACTATCTGTTGACGAGAAATTTTTTTCGTTGTGCAGTCTTAAGACAACTATCCCCATTTTTCGATAATAGCTGGAAACTTTTGTAAAAGTATATTTTTCCAATTTTCTGAGAAAATTTTCCTTTTTGTAGCCATAAACTTTTTTAAGCTGTAGTCATTGGTGCAGTTTGTAGTATCGCTGTAGTCGTATCCCTAACGTAATCAGCTGTTTATCGTTACGACGGTAAAGCTGCAGACATGGGTGCTTTATCGGTAATATCGGTAACCTTATAACAGCTGATTCGACCAACCTATGAGAATCAATGCAATCGATTATTGGTGCGCTAAAGCGCCAAATACACGACACGAAACATTTCCGCGAACATTCCACAATCTTGTTCGCAGCTTTGGCCATACACCATACGACACTTTTGGCCGAACATTAGTCTCTTTCAGACAGCGATGAAATACGGACAACATTGTGCTGCAGCAATATTGCTCGCATACAATAATCTTTGCTTTTTACTTGCCACAATGATGGCAAAGTTTTATAAATTCACTCAGAAATTTTTTATTGTCCATTTTACTTTTCCGCGCACGTCTGTTCCGTTCAGAAATTACTACGATTATGAGCTATTTCGCCATACACGCACGAAAATTAAAATATTTTGATTTTTGGCGAACATTTGCGCAAACTGGCAAAAACCACCATACACGGCAGAAAAGGTCGCAGAAACATGACATAACGGGAATTTCGTGGTTGTGTATTTGGCGCTTAAGGTCGTAACCATATCGTAGCCAACCAATTGGGTTTTTGTTAACCGTCGTAACGATAATCATATGATTACGTTAGGGATACGGATACAGCGATACGACATACGGCACCAATGACTCCAGCTTTACTCAGTCGGAAAGTAAAGGACACAGATGAGTAGTGATGAACGATATTTCACTACCGATGATTGCATCCCGCTATCACTATTAGCAGTGCCACACGAGGCTACGCGTCATAGACGCTGCAGGCGCAACAAAAAGCGAAATTTGTACACTTTCTCACGTGTTCAATGACACATTGAACCAGATACGAATAGAGAGATTCACCATGCAAATGCAACAACACATGTACTTGATGAGAGCTGCATACGAGGCGTCAGCTGAATGGAAAGGCGACAAAGCATGAAATTTTCGTGTAGCTAAGCGTACAGCAAATGTTGTTTGGTTTGTTCGGGGACGGATATAGCTGAAGAATTGAATTTTTTATTTTTTTCAATAATTGTTTGACTTTTTGTAGCGACGCTCGAAGTAGCTTCAGGCGCAGATCTTGAGCGTAGAGAAATTGTAGCTATATGGAAATATCTTGTAACGCGTCTATGACGCGTTCGTAGCCTCGTGTGCACCTTGCCTTAGTATTAGAATGTTCATGCTGAGGAAAATCGCCAATCGCTATTGGCGATATCTGCCAGAGGTGATTGTCATTCAAAGAGATCGATGAAGGAAACAATCGCCAATCACTGTATACTTGGATGCAATAGCTATAGCTTTTAGCGATTTGTCCGTGGCGGAACGATACAAGGTGGCAGCATGGGACAGCTGATTATAAACTTTTTTTATTGATTTGATACATCAACTTCCGGCGCAGTACGATTTTGACATTTGTCCATCGAATTTACAAAAACAAAGTACATAGAATTTTTATATATGTTTGTAGGTATGTAACCATGCTGCCACCTTGTATCGTTGCACCCTGGATTTGTCAATAACGGCGATGCAATCACCAATAGCGAAATATCGTTCCATCTCTAGTGTACATCCGCAATTTCATTACATATAAAAGTGCGTGCATTGTTTACTATATAGTTGCAGCTAAGTAGAGGTTATGTTGCGAATAGAGTGGAAGCAGTGGACTAGGCAGTCGAATGTCATATAATGAAGGAATGGTGTCGAGATTTTCAAGTACAAACAAAAAATTATAAAGCTTAATATAAATAAAACTATTGTTTTAATAACAACAAAAACACGCCATATATATTCCTGTATACATAAATTTGTAAGCACATATCTCACTTTAAATTTTAATGAATAATCTAAAGGTAGTGCAAAAACTGAGTCGAGAACTGTGCGTGTGAATGTGCGAATTTCACCGATCAGCTGTTTAGTGCGCTACTTGGTAAAATTAACAATGAGTGCGTGATTGAACCGAGACTATTTCAGGACTGCTGAGTTGAGTTTCTGAAAAAAGAAGTGAAAAAATTGAAAATTGTAATTTAAAACAATAAAACTGTTAAGCAATTGTGTTCATGAGTACATATTACGTTTTTGCTTGCAAAATCTAAGAATTTCCTTATCAATTATTAAGTACAATCTTGAAAATTTTCCCTTGCCTAATTTACTTCGTGGTTTATATTCGTGTTGGTTGCTCTTCGTGCCATTCCTCAGCTTTATTGCCGTTTACGTTTTGATACTTATTTGTTTTTCTCTTTGATCTTTATTGCATTATCTCCATATTTTTTCATGTCAATTACCTTCTGTTAACTTTAAGTTTCGTCCAATTTAGCCAGCAACAAAAATTTAAGAAAGTGAACAAGCGAAAGAAGGAATATCCAAAAGAACACAAACAAAACTTGAAAGTAGTGTAAAGGCTGATAAAATTTTATTCCATCAAAATTTAAATACAGAGGAATTAGCCCTCTATATGGCAAATACGCGTAGTAATTTTGACGGAAAAGTGAAGCATCTGCAAATTAAAAACCTATTTATGACGTCGAACAGGTGTGGTGAAATTCATTTTGCTCCAGATATATGTCTCACATATATATATATATATTTATGTGGCCATGTGCCTACATACCTATGGTCACGAAAAACAATCGCGCAAGTCCTATAAATGGTTAGACTATGCATTATGGGACCTTGGGTAGGGGGTTGGGGCGGTGACTCCCCTTTCTAAAAACACAACCCCCACCAGCCGGAGGCATATAGTTTGATTACAATTTAATATTAAAGTTACCAAAAAAATGCAAGAAAACGCAGTGAATTGAGGAAAAATGGGTGCTACCAGACTTCATATTATGTATAAGAAAAAACGACTCTATTTATTATTAAAAAGCGCGCAGGCGAAAATTTGGAATAAAAAATAGCGCGATAGGTAATAGTCTAGTTGTGGGGTCGACTGCTAATACGCTACCAAAAATTTCGATAGAGGTATCAAAAGACGCGTATTAATCTCGAGAACAATAATCCGATGGCGGAAAAAGAAAATTTTTATCTGTATCCGGAGATATTTGCAGTTGAAGTTGGCGATTTTCATGTGGTTGTTGTTGTGTTGTACGCACAAAAAAAATTGTGCATCACCGTGGCGGTAGCCACGTTTATACACACACACCGGACTTGGCATGGCGTAGCACAGGGTATTTTTTATAAGCGCGGCCGAAGACCGCCAACGCTGAAAGGTGTTCTGCGCAAAAATACTAAGGATCCTATCCCGGTTTCGGCAGTACCCGCGGGTCTTTTTTCGGTTTTTCGTTATATCTTTTGAATGAGTTATATTTTTTTTTCCCGCCTTCGGATTATTAATACTGATGTCAAGACGCGTCGTTTGACACCTCTCTCGATTTTTTGTAGAGTATTAGCAGTCGACCCCTCAACTAGACTATTACCAAAACCACAAACAACTATTTTCATTTGTTAAATTACGTATTCTTTGCCGTCATCCAGTAAGTTTTAAAGCTCCGGCTCACGCTCAATTCTCACGGTAATGCTCTGGAGCATAGAGAGACACTGGCGGCCCACCGTGGTGTGATGGTAGCGTGCTCCGGCTATCACACCGTATGCCCTGGGTTCAACTCCCGGGCAAAGCAACATCAAAATTTTAGAAATAAGGTTTTTCAATTATAAGAAAATTTTTCTAAGCGGGTCCGCCCCTCGGCAGTGTTTGGCAAGCGCTCCGGGTGTATTTCTGCCATGAAAAGCTCTCAGTGAAAACTCATCTGCCTTGGCAGATGCCGTTCGGAGTCGGCATAAAAACATGTAGGTGCCATCCGGCCAATTGTAGGGAAAATCAAGAGGAGCACGACGCAAATTGGAAGAGAAGCTCGGCCTTAGATCTCTTCGGAGGTTATCGCGCCTTAAATTTTATAGAGAGACCACGAGAAGCAGATGTCGTGATATTTTCGCACACGTGAAATGCGTTAGGCAGATGTCGCCGCTGCTTTTCATTTAACTCATACGAAGAAAGGCTAAGCAGCGAAATCTATTTTTGAAAAAGTAGGTTTATTAAAGGCAGCGTTGCCAAACGAAAGACAAGTAATTAACAAATTATCTGGCTCACAAATTGAACCAGACTTCCATCTGGATTTATCTGGCTCAAATCGTTGTTGCATTTACATGAAATTATTTATCTGGCTCAGGATTTTCCACCGGATGATTGCTATTGTAAGATTTAATATTTTATTTAATTTATTTGCGAACACAAGCATACAGCCATTTTATCTAATTCACTGCTTGGTGTGTGCTACCATGATGCTTTAAATTATACCGACGATTGAAAAGTGTTCTTAATAGTTCAACTCATTTATTTTAAGAAAATAAAAAAATAGAAATTTCGCCTGCGACGCTTTTATTTTTTTTAATTATTTTACGTATATTTTATAAAAATTGAAAATTTGCAATCAAAGTAAAAAAAAGCTTGGAGTAAAATTCTAGTTGAGGGGTGACTGCTAATACGCGTCAAAAAATATCGAGAGAGATATCAAAAGACGCGTATTAATCTCGAGAACAATAATCCGAAGCCGGAAAAGAAAAAATTGTATCTCTGTCCGGAGATATTTGCAGTTGAAGTTGGCGATTTTCATGTGGTTGCTGTAATGTTTTGTCGCACCCACAAAAAAAAATTGTGAACATACACATATAAACAAAAGTGTTCGTCATTCAACGTATGTGCATTTTAATAATATGCCACGCCCATAAATTATTGAAATATTTTAAATTCAAATCTTATTAGTTATTACAATGTATTAGCTTTATCATAGTACTGAAAAGCTTTTAATGAGCGCTGCAATATTTTAAATAAATACGATTAAGTAAAATAGGTACTAAATTATGTGGACAAAAGTATTTGTCACCTGAATTAATTAATAAAAATAATGAAATATACTAGTTTCTGATATTGGTTTGTCTTCCTTTGGACTTTAAAGCTTCTTGAAGCCGATTAGGCATTGAGTGTACCAATTTTTTGTAACATCAGGACCAATTTTTCCAAATTCTTCCTTTATAAACCCTTTAGTAAGCTTTTGATGTTGACAAGCTAATACATTGTAATAATTAAAAAGATTGAATTAAAAATATTTCAATAAATTTATGGGCGTGGCATATATTAACGTGCACATACGTTAAATCACGAACACTTTTGTCTATATGTGTTTTGCGCGGATATAGTTTTGGTCTCCAAACCGGTGTTGGACCCACCCAGGGTAATTTTTTATAAGCGCGGCCGAAGGCCGCCAACACAGAATGGTATTCTGCGCAAAAATTCTATGGATACCACCACCGGTTTCGGAGGTACCCCGCGGGCCTTTTTTCAGTTGTTCGTTAATATCTTTTGAACGAGTTATTTTTCGTTTTCCGCCTTCGGATTATTAATACTGATGTCAAGACGCGTCGTTTGATATCTCTCTCGAAATTTTTGGTAACGTATTAGCAGTCGACCCCTCAACTAGGCTTTTACCATTTTCGCCTGCGTCGCTTTTTATTTTTTAAATAATTTACGTATGTTTTATTAAAAATTGAAAATTTGGAATAGTAATAGCCTAGTTGAGGGGTCGACTGCTAATACTCTACCAAAAAATCGAGAGAGGTGTCAAACGACGCGTCTTGACATCAGTATTAATAATCCGAAGGCGGAAAATAAAAATATTAAATCATTCAAAAGATCTGTGGCAACAAATCATAACAACTTAAGTCGAGTTAAGAAATTATACCAGTTGAAATTTCCTCCAGCGATTTTTTAAAAGTAAACTGCTTCATAACTTAGCCAAACGTAATAGATTTAATGGTCTAGAAACCAAATAATATAAAACCGATAAAAGTTCTACAAAACTAAGCTTTTTTGTTACTAAAAACCGGCAGAAGAAATTCTGATTGGTCTAATTTCTTAACTCGATTTAAGTTGTTATTATTTGTTGCCACAGAGATATTAACGAAAAACCGAAAAAAGACACGCGGGTACTGCCGAAACCGGGGATGGGATCCATAGTATTTTTGCGCAGAACACCTTTCAGCGTTGGCGGCCTTCGCCGCGCTTATAAAAAATAACCCTGGGGCTACGCCATGCCAAGTCCGGGTGTGTGGTATAAAACGTGGCTACCGCCACGGTGATGCACAATTTTTTTTGTGCGTACAACACAACAACAACCACATGAAAATCGCCAACTTCAACTGCAAATATACGCGTCGTTTGATACCTCTCTCGAAATTTTTGGTAGCGTATTAGCAGTCGACCCCTCAACTGGACTATTACCGTGGTTTTATAAACATTATAAAGTGTACTTATGTATAAGGTTCTTGTGAAAGTGTTCTTATGTTGATAAAAAGTGATAGTTTTACCATGGTAACTTTAACAACTAAATACTAGTAAATTGTTGATAACTATTAAAAATTACTCACTGACTCTCGTTGGGGAACTCCCTGAGAACCTATGTGCCAAATTTCAAAGTTCATTCCCTTTTGGTTTACGAATGAAACCAATTGGTCCCTTAGTGTATAGCCGACCCCCATAATTTTATATGGGCCTTAGGCGATTATTGCTTATGACCACAGAAAATACCCAATATCGAGCTATAATATCCACAATATATAGGTAGAGATGGGAAAGGGGTAAATACCCAAATGGTAAATACCCGGTAAATTGGTTATATATAATGTAAAAATGGGTAAATACCCAACTATTTACCCAAAAGAAGGGTAAAAATAATCTTTTGGAAAATATGGGAAACAAACACACAAATTCAATCCAAAATGTACCCAATTTGTCCTATATTGGTGGGTAGTTATCCATTACTCTATCGGTTGAATAGTTTTAATCTGTAATCAACGTTTTTCAAAAATATTTAGTCAATAATGCATGCCGTTGCAAAGAATTAAGTTTGCCCAGTAAACATTTTAAGTCAAAAAAGAGTCGAAAAAATATCTAAATTGGAGCGTTTACAGTCGGTATGTGCTCATTTAGGAGGCCGAAACCAATGTATTTCCTTCTTGCAATGGTCGTCGCTATATGAGCCTGTTAACGTATATCATTTGAGCCTAATTAAGAGTCCGACATAAGTGTTAAAAGGCGTTTAAATAGCTCATATTATACTCTACTGTAACTTTCCGGCGTCATTTTTAACTCTAATAAAACTGATTATCTGACACATATATGGCCTATTTATTAGGCATCGTCAGCGCTTATTGGGGTCATATATAGTTCGACACACATGGACAGAGCGTGGCAGCTTTGCGGTCACATTCAAAATGTCGAGAAGCGTTCATGAGCGGAAAAACGTCGATGGTTATACAAAAAAAGAATAGCAAGTGTAATAATAATGTACAAATGTAATTCATTTTGTATTAAAATGAAAAATTGTAACAAATTTTCAAAATTTGTTCCAAACTCGCTGTGACGAACATAAATAGTTGACAAATGATAATTTTTAAATAAATAAAAGGCAAAAATTAAATTTTCTTTTACCCTCCTACGCGTTTTGACGCTTTTCTGATTCCTACATTGGCCACTTATTTTGGACGCGTTTCGGATTCTTAAATTATGAGCGATGTGAGCATGTTTGAGGTGTAAATACATACATACATACATACATATGGGTCCGAAAATATCAGCTTCAAAAATGCTATCACCTTAGGGCCTTTTATGACTCCAATTTGATGAAATTATGAACAAAGGAAAAATATTAAAATCAGTAAACTAGGCAGCTCCGGAATAAAAACTCATAAAATTGTCTGCCACAATTCGTTCTAAATAAATAATTAATTCAACCAATACTTATTTCATTTCTATCTTAACCTCATGGGAGTTTTATCACAACAATTTTCTCCCCTATGTTTTCCGCTTCGGATATATGGCAAAAATTCTTCCTAAAAGCCCTGAAGTAGTGTCATTAAAAGACTCAAAATTAGCAGTATATGACGCCAATAAGGCTCATATATGATAACGGAAGGAGGCCTGTATTAGACTTATGTTAGAGGCAAAATATGAGCATATGAAATTCGCTTCAGGCTCCTAAATGACTTCATAACGAGTGTAAACGATCCAAATTTTGGACTCCTTTCAGACTAATTGTTGACTCCGAGTGTTTGCTGGGTTGTTTGTTTAAAATCAAAACGAAATTTTTTTAATTTTAAATGACGTATAAATTTAATTTCTGAATTGTAATTCCAAGCAGCCTCGATTCAAATGATTTTTAAATACCCAAAAAAAATGTATTTTCCTGGTATTTACCCATAAAATGGTAAATACCCGGTAGAATCCCAACTCTATATATAGGCTATTCTTTACATTAGTTCAGAAGTACTAAAATGCGTTTCAAAAGACGCGCTTTGGGAAACTGAAAATTTTATTTTTGTCCAGAAATATTTACAAAAAAACATTAAAAATTTGCATGTGGTTGTTATAATTTTGATGATTTTGTTGTAGCGGCTTTGAGCTAAAATAAAGACTAACCGGAATACATATTGTAACGAATTTACTTGCAAATCCTCTTATTTGCCCTTTTGCTCTGTTCGAATCACTAAAACTGTTGATTAAATAACTCCAATATTGAATAATGGAAAAATGGCCTTTATTACAGTACTTCACAATAACACTTATACTTTGCAACTAGCTGGCTTAATAACCAAACTGACTGATAGCTAAATGAAAACTCTTTCAGAATAATACTGCTATTGCTCGCTAGATAGCGTCTTAATCGAAATTGACCATAGCGCCTCTACCGCTGATGCTTTTATACTCTGTGATTTCCTCGTGGCATCTTCTTGGCGCTTCCAGAATTTTACTTAGTTAGTAACATTTCTCAGCTACAACTACAGATGTATAATTTCTCATTTGAGTAATATTTGCACAAATTATTGTCCTCTCTTGTGGCAACTCAGATAAGATATATACATGTGTTTGTGCATTGTTTCTCCGCTGCTCGTATACGTACATATGTGTAGACGCAATTATTGATTCGTTTATGTAGTAGATACATAATGATTGATCTATGGATGTGCATGATATCACTGTTTAGCATCGGCATAGAGTTGGCAGAGTTTGCTAATATTCGTAACAATATGTAAATTAGCTATATGCGTTGATATTTTTATGTATGTAAATTGCAAAAGGATTTCTTTTTATATATGCCTTAGTAACAGCAAAACATAATTTGAACCATTTGAGTGTGTTTTAAATACTAAAGAATACTGAATAATCAACATCTATAGGAAGGCAAAACTTCAGAACCGACAACATCATCCAAAGTTAGGATACGTTTTAATAAAAGAAACGAAATTGCTGACCTATTAGAAACCCATCAAATTAAACAAGAACCAACAACAAAAGAGCCAATGCATACATTCAGTGAAACTGGTGCCGGTGTACCAGCCTTCCTAGCTAAGCTTTGGCGATTGGTGGATGATCCCGATACAAATTCTCTAATATGTTGGAGCAAGGTAAGTCTTATACACGATTCTCTTGTTTTCACAACCACAATTCAACACAAATCGCATGCAAAACAACCAAAACAGAAATTTGGCAACAACGCTATTTACCTATTTCACAACTTGCAAGTAAACAAGTAAAGAAGGCTAAGTTCGGGTGTAACCGAGCATTACATACTCATCTGAGAGCTTTGGAGACAAAATAAGGGAAAATCACCACTTAGGAAAATGAACCTCGGATAACCCTGGAATGTGTTTGTATGGCATGGGTATCAAATGGAAGGTAAAAGGGAGTGGGCCATAGTTCTATAGGTGGACGCCTTTTCGAGATTTATTTATTTATTTATTAGTCTACAAATTTAACAATTAATCAGACTAAAAAAAGTATAGTATAAAAAACAAACAAAAGGCTTGGCAACTTAAATATATGATAATTAGAAAAACATACTATATACTTATGTATTAAATCATTCAAATGCAAAGAACACAGAGGTATAGGGGGTTACACCTTACATATTTAAGGTAGTAAGTAGGTACTTTTTAATCCTGAAAATCGGATCGGATGTACCATAAAGGTGGACCAGGGGTCTAGAATGTGTTTGTACGATATGGGAATCAAATGAAATGTGGTAATGAGTATTTTAAAAGGGAGTGGGCCTTAGTTCTATAGGTGGACGCCTTTTGAGATATCGCCATAAAGGTGGACCAGGGGTCTAGAATGTGTTTGTACGATATGGGAAACAAATGAAAAGTGTTAATGAGGGTTTTAAAAGGCTGTGGCCCTTAGTTGTATATGTGAAGGCGTTTTCGAGATATCGACCAAAATGTGGACCAGGGTGACCCAGAACATTATCTGTCGGGTACCGCTAATTTATTTATATATGTAATACCACGAACAGTATTGCTGCCATAATTCCAAGGGCTTTTGATTTTTCATTTTATTCTACTTAATATGGAAGGTGTCACAACCATTTTACAAAGTTTTTTTAAAGTTATATTTTGCGTCAATAAACCAATCCAATTACAAAATCCCTTTTTTCATATTTGGTATAGAATTAAGGCATTTTTTTTTCATTTTTCGTAATTTTCTATATCGAAAAAGTGGGTGTGGTCATAGTCGGATTTCGGCCACATTTTTATACCAAGATAAAGTAACTTCAGATAAGTACGTGAACTAATTTCAGTAAAGATATATCGATTTTTGCTTAAGTTATCGTGTTAAAGGCCGAGCGGAAGGACAGACGGTCGACTGTGTATAAAAACTGGGCGTGGCTTCAACCGATTTCGCCCATTTTCACAGAAAACAGTTATTGTCATAGAATCTATGCCCCTACCAAATTTCACAAGGATTGGTTAATTTTTGTTCGACTTATGGCATTAAAAGTATTCTAGAAAAATTAAATTAAAAAGGGCGGAGCCACGCCCATTTAGAAATTTTCTTTTATTTATG